>SNQJ01S0062459.1:28726-70168 GCA_010110895.2 Picea sitchensis
AGATCATCAACATAAAGGACAAGGATTATGAGATGGCTTCCTACTTTCTTGGTATAGACATTAGGATCAAAATGACATCTAGAGAATCCAATGGCAATAATAAAGTTGTCCATTTTGGCATACCAAGCTCGGGGCGCTTGCTTAAGACCATAAAGAGATTTCTTAAGGTGAAAAACAAGGCTAGAGTCATTCTAGACATANTGTTCCATGTAGATTTATTCTTGCAAATCTCCGTGCAAGAAGGCAGATTTAACATCCATTTGATGGACCTCCCATTTATGTGAGGCAACAAGGGAAAGAACAAAGCAGATGGAATTCATTTTGGCTACAAGGGAAAACGTTTCATTATAGTCAATTCCTTCAACTTGGAAAAATCCTTTGGAAACTAACCGAGCCTTGTGTCTTTCAACACTTCCATATGATGCATGCTTAGTTTTGTAAACCCATTTACATCTGACAAGTTTTCTTCCTTTTGGAAGAGGCACAAGATCCCAAGTATCGTTTTCCGCTAAAGAACAATACTCTTCATTCCTTGTTGTATCCCAATTTGGATGACCCGAAGCTTATGTAAATGTCTCTGGATCATGAGTCTCTGAAACTTGAGCCAAAAGAGAAGAGGCTCATTGGAACTGTGAATGTGTCTGACGTTGATCTGAAGGATCATCGACAAGATCACCAATTGCTTCTTGTGTTGAATGGACCCATCTAGGAAGCAGTGGAGCTGGAGCTGGTGCTGATTCAGGTTCAAAGGATTCATATGGAGGAAGGTGAGCAGGCAGAGGTGGATTTTCATCCTCACTATCATCATCTGAAGAAGAAACTAGAACAGAAGAAGGCACAAACACCGAAGATCGCTCGTAGGACAAAGAAAGCACAAATGCCGAATTAGGCTTGCAGGCCAAAGAAGGCACAAATACCGAATTAGGCTCACAGGCCAAAATATTTTCATCAAATTTAACATCTCTTCTAATAATAATTTCATTACAAAGTGGTTGAAGAAGTCTATAACCTTTGACATCTTCAGAATAACCAACAAATATACACTTCTCACTTTTAGACTGCAATGCTTTCCTTTTCTCATCAAGAATGTGAGCCCATGCTATACTACCAAATACATAGAAGTGACTTACATCTGGTTTAATTTTAGTCCAAGCTTCTTCTGGTGTTATATTTTTAAGAGCCTTTGTGGGAGTGTGATTTACTATGTAATTTGCACAGTTGATGGCTTCCGCCCAATACTTTAGACGTAATCCCTTAGATTGGATCATACAATTAACCATTTCTTTTAATGTGCAGTTCTTTCTCTCATCAACACCATTTTGTTGTGGTGTATATGGAACAATGTGTTGCATTTGGATGCCCTGTGTAGTGCAGTAAATTGTAAAATTATTGATCACATATTCACCTCCATTATTTGTTCTTAACCTTTGAGTTTGATGTCTAGATTGCTTTTCTACAAGGGCCTTGTAGGCCAAAAACTTGTCAAAAACTTTTCTCTTAAGTTTTAAGAAGTAAACCCAAGTACGTATGGAAAAGTCATCAATGAAAGTTAAGAAATAATTGCACCCAAAAAAAGAAGGAAGAGAAAGTGGACCACACAAATCACTATGAACAAGCTTCAAAGGGATTGAGGCGTGCCAAGAGGCATGTTTGTCAAAACTATCCCAATGATGTTTTCCGAGAACACAACTGACACAAACACCATCTCTGCATGAAACATGAGGAAGACCAATCACCATTTGTTGATTACATAGTTGATGAAATGAGCGATAGTTTAGATGACCAAACCGCTCATGCCAAAGTTTGCTCAATTCATCGCTATGAGCAACAAAAACTGATGAAAAAGATGATGACCCAAAGTTGTCAAAATTGTACAACACAGTAATATCATCAGCAATTCCAGTTGCAAGAACATGCTTAGGATATTTCAGATCCTTGATTACAATTGGGTTAGGTGAAAACTCTACGATTTTACCTTCACCTAAATGAGTGATTTGATATACTGATAGAAGGTTACAAGAAAGACTTGAAACACATAATATATCATTGAAATGACCATTTTCTACTTGAACTGTTCCAGATCCTTCAACACCAAGAGATCTATCATCACCAACAAATATTTTCTTGGTGTTACATTCATTTAGAGAAGAAAATATGTCTTTATCCTTATCCATATGATAAGATGCTCCAGAATCAATAAGCCACTCATCATAAGGAGAAGTAGAAGTTGTATTGAAGGTGAAACCAGAAGAAATAGAAGTTGTATTGAAGGAGAAACCAGAAGTAGAAAGTGCATGTCCATGAGAAGAAGAAGAAGAAGTAGAATCGATACTGATGTTGTGCTTCTTCATCCTGCTTCTAAAGCTACCATCTTCTTAAAACATTTTGACTCATCATGACCATCTTTATCACAAAAGTTGCAATGTCTGTCAGTCTTTTTATTTTTATATTTTGCTCCTTTGTCACCATTAGGAGTGAAAGTTGTCTGAGTGGGTTTGGGACCCTTATGTTGCTTGTTGTTGTGGCGAGGATATTACTTCTTGGGATTCTTGGGTTTATCTTTTTGATGGACGACTAAGGCTTTGTTGGAGGTACCTGCAGTGTTGATCACTTCAAGTTGTACAAGCTTATCTAGCTCTCTAATCAAAGCATCACAAAATGACTCAAGAGTGGGTTTTTGATAAGCTGTCCCTAGAGCCTCTTTTGTAGCATAAAAGGTAGATACAAACACAAAATATGCATTACCTAGCTTAGAAAGAATAAGATAGATGCAATGCTCTTCATCCATCTTTATGTTACATTATTCACATAAAATTGTGAGTGTTTTAAACTTAGATAGATAGTGTTCAATGTAAGAAAAATGACTTGGAGTTAATGTCAGTACTTGATTTTCTAACTATTGTGCTTGAATAATATTGTGTTTACCAAACACAGATTCAATCTTTTCCCAAGTTTCATCGGGTTTATCAATTTTTTGAAGGTGGAACCTTAAATCAAGAGAGATGGACATTCTGATTAGTCCACGTGCTTCGTCATTCCTATTATCCTATTTTACTTTCTTATCAGCATCACTAGGTTCTTTTTCCTTTCCCAAGGTAATCTGGTACAAGCCTTTACTTCTTAATAAATCCTCCATATGGTATTTCCATTGGAAGTAGTTGGTGATGGTAAGCAAAATATTGTTTGAAGAATCCATATTAAATATGTAGATAATATGAATTTAAAAGTTGAAAATAATGTTCTATATGGAAACATCTCGAAAAATTAGGTGGTTTTAAAAAAAACAGCATTGAAAACAGACTTCGGATGTGAAAGTTATGCTCTTTTAAAAAAAGGCATAAACGGTAACCAAAGGACCACGTGAAGGTGTAGGTTGTTTTATGAAGTGACCCACTTTTATAAAAAGAAGTGGGGTTCATTTTTACAATGAAGTTACTTTATAAAAGAAAAGTTATATGCAAAATATATAACTCTAAAATATTAAAGCTACTTATAGTGATTCACTTTTATACTTGAAGTGAAATACACTTTACAATGGAGCATGGACTTAAAAAAAAAGTAACAAAAAAAGAGACTTGAACTCAAGACCACTTACTTAATAAGGAAACTTTTAACCAAGTAGGCTAGCAAAACATATTGTATTGTTTAGTAAGAGGATTGTTGTTGTTGGAGAGCATGCTAAAAAAATTATTTTCACACAAGAGGATTGGGGGTGTTGTTGTCCTTGGAGAGAGTGCTAAAAAAACTCTTTTCACACAAGAAAAAAATTTCCCTTCTCGATGACAACAAGGGTTGGATCTCGGTTAGTTTACCCGGAAAATGATCATTTTCCTATCTGTTTTTGATTTGGCGAGATCACACAAGGCGTGAGAAAAGAGCATATGCAGATATAAAAGAGTAGCAACCCAGAAAAAAACAAAATAAAACCAGAATAATACTCTTCAAAAAATTAAAAAAGGGCGTATTTAGGCTTTATATCTCCGAATCTAGCTGAAATGGTCGTATCTTGGGCAAACAAAAACCTTTTCGAGTGAAACGAAAAGCACTCTTGAATGAAACAAACATTCTAGATGCAATGAAACAATCCTCTTTGCCCAAAAATGTACAAAAATGGAGATGAGACAACTCGGCTTCACAATCTCGATCTACAACAGGAGCGGGTCTTCAAACATGCTCTGATACCATGTTCGACAACACAGGTATTCCAACAGAGGACGAACACCTTCAATAACCACTCACACAACCAGATCAAAGATCAACACACCGATGTTTTGACATGGTAAAACCCCTACGGGGAAACATCCACGACCCCAACCAACGCAACCACTTGGAGTAGTTTATTAATGCAAAATAAAAAGATTACAGAGAGATTTTACAAGAGATTTTCTCACAATCGATCATCGGAAAATGACCCTCCATGCTCTTTAAATATAAATCATGGACCAATTGAGTGTTAAGCCATGGATCAATGGTCGTCAAGATCAAGAAGAATATGAACCATCAGATCACTCCATGTCGGGAACATATAATGACCGTCAGATTTCCTAACTACAAATGCATATTAAAGAAACACACTTTACCTAATGACACATTAGACCAAGTAGATCTTAACTAACTCCTAAGTGTCTAAATATCCTAACATTTTTATGTAATTAATATAGTTTCATCTTAACTTCATATCTATGATGTGTTGATAGGATCAAATCTACTGAGGTGAAAACCATTTTTTTTATTTTAAAAAATTGAGATTTTTTTTCCACCTTAATGAATTTGATGCCTCTCGATGCATGACAGGTCAAGAGCTATGATGGAGCTATGTAAGTTGTACTCACATGTAACTAGTTAGAAAATTAGAACTAAGTTTGATATTATATCTCATTATATAATTTCCTTTGGTAATATGTGTTCATCATTTATTTGCGCCTAACAATATATGTTTATTATATTCATATTCGCATCACATTCATTTTATTTCCTTTTATTACCTCAAGTGTTTTGGCATTGTATTTCTCGTATTTCTATTTGCAATTTATTCAATGTTATTCAACATCAATACATAATGTAATTCATTTCCACCTAGCAAATTGATACCTTCAATGAATAGTTATTTAAATAAGAACAACTTGTTCATTTTGTAGAGTACTATCACTCAAATAAATGCACTAAATCATTATTTTTTAACAATATAGTGAAACATATTTTAATTATGGAAACCATTGATTTTTTTTCGATCAATATGTGTGTTGTGTGTGTGTGACATGCATCAAGTACATGTTGAGTATGAAAGGAATTGCATATCTCCCTCATACTGGGCTATAGAAAGTTCCTAGTGGCGCAATAGTAAGGGATTACTTGGAATTCTTTAGAATTTTATTTATGTGCTTGAAAAACATTAAGAGAAGCGTTCCAAGATCGCCATAGATTTGTTGAGTTGAAATGTTAGGAAGGTGGGTAATGTGACAAATATTTTGAAATTGAGATCTAATTTGGGTATATGCTGGATATTCTAATAGAAAATGTTTTTCATCCTCAACCCTTCTAGTGTCACAAAGGTGACGAACTCTTTCATCTCACGATGTTTTTGGGAATTGATCAATGCCCAATTTCACTATGGAGCTCATGGGAATTTGTTCTTATTTTACCAATCTCTATTTTTTTCTTTCCACTTGTCAAAATAGAGAGATATTTTTTTATCTTCGAGATTATGGTTGATTACCTCCTTATAATATCTTAAATTTCTTTTTCCCTCTAACTCTTTATTTCACCAAATTTTCTACTTAAATTTTGATGTAATAATATTTTTAATATTAGACTTATTCTGTAATATGATCACTTCCTTTGTTCCTCAATGGTTTAGCCAAGACTGAGCATCCTTATGTCATCTGTACTGGTGGTTTTGGTTGGCATTTTAACTTGTTCTTAAACAATAAGTATCTGGTCATAGACATGCTCTCAATAGGGGAAAGACTTGCTTCTATGAGGAGGATAGGATAGGGTGTATTTCCTTTAATTTTGAGATTATAGGTTATAAGATTCTTTTGGATCTGCTTTATCTTTCTCCATGACTCTCTAGAGATACTGCATCCATGAAATTCACATCCATATAGAATAATAGGAGTAATGAGAGTCTTAAAGAGAAGTTTTTTCTTATCCAATATCCAAATATCTATTGAATTACAATTGTTTTCAAGCCCATAATAAGCTTTTCGCCCTCCATTTATCCTTTTCTCAATGCTATAATTCCAGTTGAGCTTGTGGTGAATATCAATTATAAGACATTTGTATGAAGACACTTCCTCCAAGTTGTTGTTGTCATATATGAAAGTATCATAGATGATCTTATTGGATTTAATTATCATGACTTTTGTTTTGTTCGTATTAACAATCATACCTGTATTGGAGCATAAATTCTTGGGGATTCTTAGTTGCTTGCCAAGATTGTGCAAACTCCTTTCCATAAGAACAATAACATCGATGTAAAGAAGAAGAATGATGACTATACCAGTGAGAGTTGAGCTAACACAATCTCCTTCTTCTAAACAATCTTCTAACTTGTCAATGTATATGCGAAAAAGGGTAGGGGACTAGAGACAACCTTGCTTGACTCCAATATTACAATTATATATATATATATATATAAAGACACACACACACCAAGAGACACTTTGCACAACCCAATATAAGGGAGATGTGCAATTCCTTCCATACTCAACATTGTTGGGTATGTGTTATATTCCTGGCATGTGTGTGTGTGTGTGGGCGCGTCAGATAGGAAAACTGTGTCTGACGATCCCTCTAGTAGTGTTATTTGTGTTGTGTGCGCCAGACGCTTTCCTAGGGGGATCCAAGGGGGGGGCCAGGTATGTCTCCCCTTGGTTACGTGCAGTGTTCGGGGCAGCGCCTCGAAATTATTTTTTGGGTGGTTTTTGCCATTTTTAGCGGTTTTGTAAATTAATCGCGGATTAAGGGATTAGGGTTTTGGTATCTATGGAATACCTAAAAACATTGTCTATATATTGTATAGTGAATGGTGAAATTCGATATAATGAATATAAGAAAGGTTTTCTCGGTTGAGGGTTTCCGGTATAAATCTCTGTGTACTATGTGAATGAGCTATTGATTAAATTTTGTTTTGCTTAAGAATCTATATGCATTGCTTTACTTCACAGGGTTAAAACTTACAAACATGGAGCTGGCACATGACATTTAAAAATATTTCAATGTCAGCCATAAATAAAATATTTCAATATTAACATCCTCATTATAATATATATATATATATATATATATAAAACTCAACAAAACTATTGTGATCTTGGAAAACTTTACACATCTCCCTCATACACTATACAAAGTGCCTCTTGGTACATTAATTTTTTTTACTATCAATCAATATTTATATACATAATGATTAGAATTTTAACCATCACCACCATCATCATCATATATAACATTGATACGAAAATATTTTATTTATGGCCGACATTGAAATATTTTTTTTGTTATTAATATTTTTTAAATGACACATGTTAATTCCATGTTGTGTATGAAAGAAATTACACATCTCCCTCATATTGGGTTGTAGAAAGCGCTTCTTGGTGCAATAATAATTACAAATTTATGATTTTTATTTTTCATATTTTATGTTAAGTTTTTTATATTATAATTTAAAATAGATTTACATAATTATCATAAAAATTTATTGACATTTTAAATTGGGGAGATTAGAATTTAGAACGTTTTAGAAATGATTTTGATTTTGTCAAATTTTAGGACCTTAACTTTTGATGCATATTCAAGGCCTTATACAATGTATTTTAACTCTGGTACAACTAATAGTTACCAAAGGTCTTTGTTAGCAATATAATTTTTTTTTCTCATTGAGATCTTTCCATTGAGCTATTATGTGCCTAAAATTGAGCTTATATGTAAAAAGTATGGTGCCAACAAGATAGTCATTGGTATTTTCCCCACAGGTACATGTGGAAGCCATGTTAACTCCCTATGACTCACACATTTGGGGTTAGTAATGACTAAAGGCCATATGAGACTTATAGAAGCATTATGGAGATTTCAAGAGGGTTCTAAAACCCTAAACCTCACCCTAATTATAGATATAAAAACCTAGCAAAATAAGAGAAAAGGGTTCACTTCTTTAGCTACCATTGTTGTTCCATAGTATCCACATAAGTGTGGAAGAGACAATAATTGGGTAGAGAGAGAGATAAACAATATGCAGAGAATTATAGTAGAGCATAACATCTCATAACTTCACGGTATACTTGGATTGCTTTTTATTTGTATTGTAATCTCTATTATATCAAATATGAAAGGTACAACCCTTCATTTCTTGTTGGTTTTCCCCCATTGGGTTTCCAGGGTAAATATTTTGTTCCAATGTGTATCTTTGGTATTGTCATTATGTTTTCATGTCAGTAATTACATATCTACTTGTTTTGTTTTATTTCATGTTAAATCACTAAAGGTACAAAAAGAATAGTTGTGTAGTTAAGCACAAGCTCACTATAGTAGCTATAGTTGTAGATTTATTTTGGTGATCCTACCATTGGTATATACAAGGTGATTTACAAATCATATTGGTATCAAAGCATGTTTATTTTAGAGTATGCATGATTTAGGCATAGTAAATCCTAACCTAGTTTAAAATTTCTAAATATGTAGGAGAGTTGTACCCTATAGATCCAATGATTAGCTTGAAAAGGGTTGTGATGTATCAAGAATCCTAAAAAATGGAAGACAAGCACCAAGAAGGACCCATTGATGAAGGTAAAATATTATTGCAAGGTTGGAATCTCAAGTAGTTAACATTTCCAAGAATGGCCTTACTTATGGTCCCTCTGGAGAAAATGAATCACCTTCTTTATGGAGCAGCTTGAATCTCATGAGAAACTAGGATATCATGAAATCACACTTAGGAAATATAAGGAAGAATTGAAGCTTGAAAAAGGAAAACACAGTAACAAAGATTTTCAAAACTTGTTTAAAGTGGAAGCAAATGTCAATATCAAGCCCTACGAACGTGAAGTAGATACATTTAATTTGAATTGTTGGTTGTGTAATATCCTCGATTTCAAACCTTGAATTATAAGACACTAAATCATATATTATTTGTACAACATGGTTTATGTGACATGAGTCAAGCCATGTGGGATGATTTATAATGACCTTGTTTTGTAAAAATGTGAAATGTATTGTAAATATTCCTAGTGTGAAGGTCAAGGCCAAGGCCCGACTACTGAATGTGTAGGATTCCTAGTGGTAATCTAGGATTGTGGTGTGGTTGTTATGTCTTCCATCACATGTTTATGTGATGTAAAAGCATAAATAGAAAACAAATACGTAATAATATAGTATCCACCAAAAAAGTTACTTGACAAAACAACAAGGGGACCATGATACCACAAGAGGGGGAGAGGAAAGAGGGTGCATGGGTGATTTGACCTAACATTTTCCCTTGCGAGGGGTTACCTTTTAGCCCATGATTCGTTAAAAAACTTTCCCACATATATTTGACTTAAGTTGTCCTTTTGACATTTTGTTGTGCTTCTTGGGAAAGGGTGTACTCCCAATGTAAGGCAAGTATGTATTGTGCAAATTCTTCGGGGAAAGGAATTTTTCACCGTTGTTCATGGATCACTCTTCCCTTTCCCCATTAGCATTTCTCCTCTCCTTGTTTATGACGCAAAATGTGGGAAATCATGGTTGTTATATCTTCAAATGGCAAGCAAATCCCATAGAATTGTGGCTAGTAAGAACATTTGAAACTTGGGGACCTGCTGCTAAGAATATGAGAGAAAATGGGATGGTTTTAAGGAAAAAATCATGGTTGGAATGCCCATAATATCTAAAGCAAAAACAATTAACCCTATTATTCCTGCTCATTGGTTGTTTTGGACAATGTTTCTCCTCCAAGTTATTCCTAGAAGGTGATCAACAATATCATACTCTTTCTACTCGCACTAAAGAGAACTTTAAGGGAAGAAGATCCCCAAGGAACTATTGAGCAAAGAAAGGGAAGACATTCCTTATGTTGTGCATGAAAATTGAAAAGATTGTCATTGTTGATTGATGGTTGGATGAGGGATTTGAGTGCTTACTATTGATAATATTTACCATGTCATGAGAATAATGGGTTGGAATGAGTTAGAATAGAGCCTCATAGGAGATTCCTTTAGCTTGATGGTATCATGGTCTAGCTTAAGGGTGGAATTCATAGAAAATTCCTACAGTTAGAGGTGAATTGATCCTCAACATGGTTGGTGAAATTGCATTAATTTATAGATAAGTATTCATATATATATATATTTGTAAGGAATGCTTTCCATGTGTAATCTATTTTGTAATTTCATGGATTCAAACGTGTAATTGATGAATTTTAAATATACATTGTTATTTATGTTGTTGTTTTACAATTGCATATGAGTCAATGTTTTGCATAACTATTAGTTTGAATTAAGCCTAATAGCTGGTTATTAAATGAAGGGTTTTCAAATCGAGTTCCCCAATGGCCAAGGGAGTTACTTGAGTACGTCACATAGTGGTATTAGATACCAACTTCATCACTAGGATAACATGGGTAGTTTATGTGAATTTATGATAAAATTTACAGCTACATATCAAACTCTTGACATAATGCTTTAGTGAAAATGTGTTAATTCTATCAATCCAAATGCTCATGGTGATGAGATAATGGCGGGGATTCACAATATTGGTCATCTTTAGTCACGTGGATTTGGTAATGAATTAAATCCAATGTGAATTCATGTGGTTCATGGTTCAATGACCATGAATGAGTAGAAGTTACAACACTGGTGTTGTTGTAATACACTAGTTTTAACCCCTGAATTATACTTAATTAAATCATGTATTATTGTATGGTGTGGTTTATTTGATGAGAGTCAAGCCATGTGGATTAAGTTATAATGACATCATATTGTAAAAACATAAAACACATTGTAAATATTCCAAGTGCAGAGCTCAAGGCTAAGGCCCGACTAGTGAATGCATATGATTCCCAGTGGTGGGCTAGGATTATGGTGTGATGTTTATTCTCCACGGTATGCTTATGTTTATGTAAACGCATGAATATAGAGGAAACATATAACAATATAATATCTGTTGATGATTACAGTTGCGTGAGACATCCTCCAGGACACAAACTGAGTAAGTCATCCTGAGAGAAAGCCCATGAGTTAGGTGTGCCCATGAGCTGGGTGAGTGGTTCCTCTTTGAGACAGAGAAGGAATGTTGTGTTCCCCTGTGTGGGGTAAGGAATGCCATGAATTGGGTGTGTGGTTCCTCTCTTAGATAGATATGGAATGTTGTGTACCCCTGTGAGGGGTGAATGAGCCCATGTGATGGGTTTACTGTTCTTCTCCATGCAGAGAGTTGAGATGATACTCCAAATGATTCTCCTATGTAACGCAGTGAGAAAGAATATTTTTTGAGTTGGATGTGCCTGTGGCTGAGCACATGTGGACATGTGGAAAATCCCATGAGTTGGGTGCATTGTTCTAAGACAGAGATGAAACAATGTATTGGACTCCTTTGTGCAAAGAGTTGAGATGATGTGATACTCCGTATGATTCTCATGTGTAACGCAGTGAGAAAGAGATCTACTGAGTTAGATGTGCCTGTGGTTGAGCACAGGTGAATGTGATCCTAATGGATGAGCACTAGTGAGTGTGGTTCTCATGTGAGATGCAGTGAAATAGAGATGTGGACATCCCTGTGGCTGAGCACAGATGGATGTGCCCCTAGTGGCTGAGCACTAGTGGGTGTATGAGATCCCTTGATATATTGTCCAAAAGTCAGACATACCTGTAACCCTATTTGTGATGTAAAGGGTACAAGTCGGCCCCACCATAATGTAAAGAATAATTAATGTAAAAGGTAATTAATATGGTAATTATCAATTATATTTTGAGTTATTGAGGTCAGCCCTATTGTTCCAATAGACACATCATTTGATGTGGTAAGTATTATATAAATAAATGTGAATCCCCATTGAGGAAACACACTTAACATTGTGTCATCTCATGATTTCAGAAGTTGTGGTATGAAATTATGAGAATTACAACACCCTCTTGTGTGTTAGGTTTGGTGATGGTGTGGGAGGTCTTTCTCTTGAAGAATATAGAAAAGGATTGGCTGGGTTTTCTTCCCTTGTTGAGAAGGGTTTCCCAAGATACTTCTTATGTTCTTGTGCATGGTTATTCTTCTTGTGATCTTGGTTTGCTACAATAGTTATGTTTCAAGTAAAAGTTAAACAAAAAATTTAAAGTAAATCCATGAGCCATAGCTCATTGAAAATTCAACATGGTATCAAAGCAGGTCTTGAAGAATACCACTTGCTCAAGGTTGAAGGAAGACCGTGGTCACCCAAAGACTATGAGTCGAGAGAAAATTTACAGTTATTACATGGCTTCCATCTTTTTGGCTGCAACAATGCCTCTCATCGAGTGACTTGACCACGAGATATGGATGACCGTCTGCAGAACAAGAGGCCAAGGGAATACATGGCATATCGTTTGCAGAACAAGAGGCCAAGGGAAGAAGATGAAGAAAATCTTATGTCAAGGCCACCACCAAATATCGTTGTGAATCCATCAGAGGTACTCACTGATCTCCAAGATGAAAACCAACCTTAACAAAACAAGATTCATCATCCATTACTTTCTGCCACCCCCTGCATCTTAGAGAGCTGGGCAAGACCAGGAACCTGCCAAATATTTAGAGGTACTATCATGTACACACCTTTGGCTCTGTCAACTTGGGTAGGATTAACTTTATGGTCGCTGGGATTGACATAATACTTGTTTTCCATTCCAAGAGCAATATGGTGCTATTCAGGCGAATGTGGGACACAAATAGAATATACAGCCGTGTGCGGGGGCATATCAAATCTGTCTATTGTAATAACCATAATAATTAATTTTTAATAGTATATGAGATGTATGTGGGATGGTACACCACAAACATAATAAGCCTTGAAATTGCATATATACAAGATGGACGAAGTCCAGAGGTCAAGCGGTGTGTTCCTGGAGCGTGCAGCATAATAAAATGGGGGTTTGATATTCCAAATTCCAGGGCCATGATTTACAATCTCGAGGATAATAAATTTAAGTTTTATGAATTAAAAGAGTACAGGTTGTTGTTTACAATACCAAATCTAGGTATCACATGTGTTGGTTCAGGCGACATAGCTATTGGTTGTTGTTCACAATATCTTAAAAGTCTAAGTCTAGGAAATATGGACATGGTGATGTATAAGAAAAAAAATTCTTCGAGTGAAATAAACAGAAGGCTAGGAATTGAATTGAGAATTTATTCCAAACTCATCAGAGTACAACAAAAGGAAATATTTCTTCCTTGGTGTAGTCAAGCGATCATAAAATTTGTTGTGCTATGTGGCAGTAATACACTACTTATGCAAGAATATGAATCGAAGATTGAAGTGGTGGAGATATGTTGTGAAAACTATGTTTCAATAAATATGAGAAATACAAATATTCGTGCAACATAAGAACCATACTATTTACATAAAATATCTCAGTTTATCTGCTACACCCAGTCCAAAACAATTCACGTTTGTAATCTACAAGGATATTCTCATTTCTCTTTGCCACTGGATTGTACGATCAAGATAGGGATGGCGATGGATATACAGTGTGAATGTTAGCAGCATTGTTACAGGGCAATGAATGGAAAATATTAGTTCGGAAGAAAACACGTATGTTTATAGAATGTAGCAATGGCAGGTGACCATAGGAAGCTACAACAACATAATTTTCCTTCTAGTCTATGGTAAACAAACAAGGAATGTCATTGCTCATCATGAAATTGACAAGAAAGTGGAAAATTCATTCGTGTACACTCTTAGGTATGCACTTTTATATATTATTTGCATCATTGTCACGAGGGTACTTGCAGGAGGAAGGAACCCTTGCTGCAATCGTGGATCCAGAGAGATCTTAGTGCATCCAGAGGAGCAACACACTGGAAGTTAAGACTCTAGGTTTGATTGTTTTAATTATCATGCCTCTAATCTACTTTTCTAAGGTTTCTACATTACAAGTAGGTGTTGTAGCTGTGACAACAATCCTTAAATTATTTTGATTCTAGAGATGTACTCATGAATCTCCTCTAGGAGATATTCTTGTCTTGTTTCCTTTCGTTTGTTTTCTTGTTCTAGGAAAGTTAACAACAAAGGAAGATGCTTATCCTTCAGACTTCAGAGGGAGTCACTTGACTCGGAAGGAGTCAAACTAATTGAGAAAGAGAGATAGTACCTTCTTCCTCTTCAACCGTCCAGAGGGAGATAGCCATTGATACAGTTGATCCAGTTGTTCCAGTTGATATTCCCAGGGACTTTGCAATAGGCCATAAAGGCCTGTTCGGGCTTGACAAACTCTGCAAGAGGCAGAAAGACATGCAACTGATGGAAGTGTCGAGAAATACAAAACGAGACTTGTAGTCAGAGGATTCTCACAAGCATAGAGAGTGAACTATGATGAGACATATTGATCTAGTAGCCCGATGCACTTCCATTTGTACTACCATCCATGAGTTGGAAACTACATCAGATAGATGGATTCTTGATGAGTTTGGGTTTCAAAAAGAGTGTTGCTGATCCAAACCTATACTATTACATTGTTGGTGATGAGAGCCTAATTTTGATGACTTATTCATGAAGTTGTGTTGTTGGATACAAGCAAGCCTCAACTTCTAATTTCGAGATGAAGGATCTGGGTATGATGCACTACTTCTTGGGACAAGAAGTATGACAAAGGGCTAATGAGACTTTTCCTAAGTCAAGGAAAATATACAGTGGGGATAGTAAGAAGTTCAGTATGACATAATACAAATCCATGTCTACACTGATGGTGATGGATTTGAAGAAAAATAAATGATGTTGATTCAGACGATATTGATCCACATGTGTACCGACAACTGATTGGATCATTGATGTATCTGGTTAACACCATACCTGATATATGTTATGCAACAAATGCACTTAGTCAATCCATAAGTCACCCGAGACAGACTCACTGGATAGTAGTAAAGCATGTCTTGAGATATATACAAGGTACATTTGGATATGGCCTGAGATATGCCTCTAGTGTGAACTTGAGTTTGCAGGGATATGTTGATACAGATTGAGCAAAGAGTACATTAGACCGGAAGAGCACTTCCATTTGTTGTTTTACCTCAAAGTTTTCCATGGTTTCCTAGTGCAACAGGAAATAAAGCTCTGCAGCCTTGAGTACCATAGAAGTAGAGTATATAACATTGAGTGTGCGAAGCAGTGTGGCTTCACAAGCTTCTGAAAAATGTACTTGATCATGAGATGGATTCTATAATTATAACTAGAGCTGTGTGAAGCTCTTTGAGAACCCTATGTTCCATGATAGATCGAAACACGTTGAGATAAAATATCATTATATCAGAGGCATGATGCAGAGGAAAGCAATACACATTCAATACCTTCCTACACATGAACATATTGCAAATATCTTCACAAAATTGGCTTGATGGAGAATACCTCTCTAGATAAGAGGGAGTGTTGATGACTACAACCAAGACAAAGTTCGAATACTTTCGTGCGATATTTGGCCTAATGGAGAATGCCTCCCTAGATGAGAGGGAGTGTTGATGATTACAAATGCGTGAGACATCCTCCAGGACACAGAATAAGTAAGTCGGCCTGAGAGAAAGCCCATGAGTTGGGTGTGCCCATGAGATGGGTGTGTGGTTCCTCTTCGAGACGGAGAAGGAACATTGTGTGCCCCTATGTGTGGTAAGGAAGCCCATGAGTTGGGTGTATAGTTCCTCTCTGAGATGGATATGGAATGTTGTGTACCCTTGTGAGGAGTGAAGGAGCCCATGTGATGGGTTTATTGCTCTCCTCTGTGCAAAGAATTGAGATGATACTCCAGATGATTCTCCTGTGTAACGCAGTGAGAAAGAAGCTCTACTGAGTTGGATGTGCCTGTGGCTGAGCACATGTGGAAAATCCCATGAGTTGGGTGCATCGTTCTGAGAAAGAGATGAAACGATGTATTAGCCTCCTCTGTGCAAAGAGTTGAGATGATGTGATACTCCAGATGATTCTCTTGTGTAACAGAGTGAGAAAGAGATCTGTTGAGTTAGACGTGCATGTGGCTGAGCATAGGTGAACATGATCCTAGTGGTTGAGCACTAGTGAGTGTGGTTCTCCTGTGAGATGCTGTGAAATAGAGATGTGGACATCCCTGTGGCCGAGCACAGATGGATGTGCCCCTAGTGGTTGAACACTAGTGGGTGTATGATATCCCTTGCTATATTGTCCAAGAGCCAGAATTACCTGTAACCCTATTTGTGATGTAAAGGGTACAGGTCGACCCCACCATAATGTAAAGGATAATTAATGTAAAAGATATTTAATATGGCAATTATTAATTATATTTTGAGTTATTGAGGTCGGCCCTATTGTGCCAATAGACACATCATTTGATGTGGTAAGTCTTATATAAATAAAGGTGAATCCCCATTGAGGAAACAAACTTAACATTGTGTCATCTCATGATTTCAGAAGTTGTGGTCTGAAATTATGAGAATTACAACACCCTCTTGTGTGCTAGGTTTGGTGATGGTGTGAGAGATCTTTCTCTTGAAGAATATAAAAAAGGATTGGATGGGTTTTCTTCCCTTGTTGAGAAGGGTTTACCAGGATACCTCTTGTGTTCTTGTGCATGGTTATTCTTCTTGTGATCTTGGTTTTCTGCAATAGTTATGGTTCAAGTAAAATTTAAACAAAATAATTAAAGTAAATCCAGGAGCCATAGCTCATTGAAAATTCAACAATATCCACGGAAATGTTTCTTGAGAAAGAAACAAGGGGACTGTGATACCACAAGAGGGGAAGAGGAAAGGTGGTTGTTGGGTGATTTGATCTTGTCATTGTCCTTTGGACGTACTAACTTTCTTGTACATGCTTCCTTACAAGATTTGATGTGTGTGCAAGTACAAGTTATTATATCCTTAGGATGCAGGTAGATCTGATGCAAAAAGGTGTCTCAATGTATTTTCTTTTCATTATTATTATTTATCCATTTGTGGGCAAGGGGAGAAGGCATGCTCCCCAAATAAGTTTTTCTTTCCCATGTTATGGAGATGTTTATCATGGTTGTTATGGCCATTATGGATGAAAATGGTAAGAGAATCCCATGTACATATGGTTGGTGAGAGCTTATAGAAGTTGGGTAATTTTCTCATAGAAATGTGGTAGAATATGGATGGTTTTGGGGGTAACCATGGTTGGAATGTCCACATTAGCTACAAAAAACACCCTCAAACATACAACCCCATTATTTTTACTCATTGACTATTTTGAGGTCATGTGTTTTGTCTTCTAAGTTATTCCTAGAATAAAACCAACAATTAGACTCTTTTTGCAGGAATTGAAGACAATAGAAGGGAAGGAGATTCTTAAGGACTGTTACACAGAGAAAGGGAAGATATTCCTTATGTAGTGTAGGGAAATGTAAGAGAGTGCCATGACTATTTCATGGTTAGATGAGGGCTTTGAGTGCTCTATAGTGAGAAAATTGGTTATGTCACAGGTGTATTGTGTTGGGCTAAGTGATATTAGATTCTCATAGGAGATTCCTTTTCCCTAGTCGTATCATGGCCTAGATTGGGGGTTGAATCCATTGTTGATTCCTATGGTTGGGTAGTAAATTGCTACTTAGAAACTAGTTTGGTGGATGTGGTTTTAATTACATATAAGTATTCATATATATCTACGTATGTAATGCTTTCTATTGGCAATTTGTCGTGTGATTACCTAAGTTTAATGGGCAATGATCAATGTTGTTTTTGTTGTTATTTTATATTTGCATACAATTTTTTTATTATATTACTATTAGAGGTTAAGTTGGCTTTATGAATGGTTAGTGAAGTAAAGAAAACTTTCTAGAAGTGCTTGATGCCTAAGGGAGGTATCTGGGAATACTAGCAATGTGAGTTGTGTGAAGGGAGTCGTACTAGAATGATAAGTAGTGGACATCATATAATTCGTTTGGAGAGCTGTGGAGCAGATTATGCAAATTTGGTATGATTAGTTCAAATTGGCCCGACATTAGAAATTGTGCTTATGGAATTCAGTGAATTTATTTTTCTTGAGAGGTCAATTTCTCCCATTTGAAGAAGGTTGAGGCCTCCATGTGAAAGGGGGGTTTGGTTTGAAAGGAGGAAATGGTCAGTGGTTTCAAATTGCTCCAATAGTCCTCCTTCAAAGTGGCTTGATGGGAATTGTTTGAAATTCAGTAAACATAACCAAAAACAATGAGCGCATGCATGTAACTAACTAGAAGAGAGAGGATATAATATGGTTGAGGAAATCAGGACTAAAGAATTCGAAGCAAAACTAATATAAGGTTCAAGCTTTCTATTCCAAGTGCCATAATGGGCCAAGCTCTTTGACCCTTGATGCTTGATGCTTGGATGAAAAGTGGTTGTTGTGCACAATGAACATTGTTTTAAAAATGGCCTAATGGGCATTTTTTTGAAATAGCTTAATGGGAATTATTTCAAAGTGGACCATGTTGAAAGAGGCCCAATGGACTGATAACTGATAGTTCATATGGAGGTTGACATAAAACATGGTTGGTTTACCTTGAAGAGAAACAAGGTACTATCAAGATGCTAAATTTGGTCTCTCTTTAACTATATTTTAGCTCTAAGTTTGACTTTCCAAACTGTCCTTTGCTTCCTTTTAGGACAACAAACTGTTTGGTTACTTTCTGCTGATAATTTTTGTGGTTAAGTGTCCTTTTGAGGTGCCCTTGCAAGTGTTTTTCATACCAATGATTAACACATACAATATAACTCAAAACACATAACACTCATCTCAATCTTTACAACTCTAAATGTTGATCTAACAATTCTAAGCATGCATGAAATTGACACATATGTTTTTGGTCAACATGACCCTGGAAAAACCCGCATGGGGAAAACCAGTTTGGAGTAGATGTATATAGAAGGCCTCAAAGAAAAAAGTACAACACATAAAACATTTACAAGGGAAGCTAACACAATAACAACCCTTCTCAAAAGCCTTGGAGTCCCTTGAAGATGTCCCTTCTAGCCTCTTGAAGCAAGGCACCCTTTGCCTTGGTGTGCCCTTATTCCTTTGCTAACCTTTGGACCTCTTTCCTTGCCTCTTGCTTGGACCTTGCCTTTGCTTGTGCCTTTAAACCCTTGATTTCCTTGCTCTTGTATAATCTCCCTCCTCTCAAGAGTGCCTCCCTCCAAAGATGTGGTGTGCACTTAGCTCAAGTGCACCCCTCCTCAAGCAAAAACTCACAAATATGGTGCAACCTCCCTTGCCAAGTGCCCTCCATCTCCCATCAAGTGCGCCTCTCCTAAACAAGTAAGAACCATCGTCAAGGAGCACCTCTCCTTAGCTTGATGCACCTCTTCTCCCAAGAATGCACCCCTCCACAAGCTTGTGTGCCCCTCCTTAGATGTATGCTCCCTCTTCCAAGGTGCAACCCATACTCCATGGTGGACTAGTGCCAAGCTAGAGATCCTCCCAAACTCTTGACCTCATGCACCTTCTCCTCCTCAAGATATGCGCCCAAGATCTCTCCTCCTTCTCCTCTCCTCTCAAGTGAAGAATGAATCTCATATTTTCCCTATTCCCTCCTTTAGCCTCTCTTTCGCCAAACCCTAAAATATCAATGGCCTAGATCCAATCTAGCCATGTCTAATCAGTGGATGGGATTTAATCCTAAAATCTCACTTAGGAAACCGAGTTTCCTTAGTTTTCCTTGTGTCCTTTAACTCACCCACAAAGTGAATTAAATGTCACTTTAATGACTTAAGTGACATATTTCACTTTTGACTTAAACTCCTAAGTCAAAGTGAAATTAGAACATAAAGTAAAGTAATGAGGGTATTAGTCTCCCCCTTTGTGTTTAGAGACTCACAAACACAAGGGGATCACTTTCCAAGGTACCCAAATCTCAACACACTTTAGTTCAAAAGAGGGCTAATGGTTTGAAATGGGTCGATGGTCCAGTGATAAAAATATGATCGATGGCCTTAGTGAAAAAAGGGGCTAACAGTTTGATGTTTCAAAAGAGGTTGATGGGTTGATTCTTAGAAATGGCATAATTGCCAATGTTTAGAGTAGATCCAATGGCCTTAAGTTTGAAATGCTTTGATGTTCAAAAGAGGCTCGATGTCGAAATATTCCAAATTACATGGGTATTAAGGAAAGGGACTACATTAGAGAGAGAATATTAAGAAAACACATGTAACTCGAGAAAGAAGAGATATTTTAGGGAAGGTTAACCAACCGAGTTCATATTCCTTCTTCAAGAGTATTAATACATTGGAGATATGGTTGGGGCGGTCGTACCCGCTCCAACTAATCATTCGTTAAGTTTCCTTTATCATGTGCTTGATTTTATGTACTTTATTAAATATATATCACTTATGCTAATGTCTAATGTGTGATGAATATTACAAGGGCCTAAGAGGCCTCCCAACATCTCCCCCAAACTCAAATCCTTTCTCATCCCGAGCAAGTGTGCAACAACATCCTGGGTCTCTACTCCTGCAAAATCATCCTTAATGTGTATCAACTATGCATACCATTTTTCATAGGTAAATTAGCTACAACAACCACCAACTATATATGAGGATACATGTATAGAAGGTTCTATTGTGACCTGTTACTATTTAGCCTCCATCTTCAATCTAGTAGGTTCCTGTGCAATTCGTGAGTCTCTAGCTTAACTACCCCAACAAACAATGGTTCTCTAGACTCTCTTGTTACACCATTGTGCCTTCGGAGGAGGTGCTTGGCTTGTCTTGTGCTCACCTTGCCCCTGTAAAACACCCTACAATGGAGCCACATGCTTTGGCCAACCTACCATTTCTTTGCTTTCTGGCTTATGAGGTTACAACCCATGGAACTATTATGAAATTCATATACCAGGGGGCTCAATCAATTCAATCATTCTTGTGTCATCATATTGTCCTTTAAAATCTTGTGTGTGTGTGTGTGTGTTTCATATAATGTCTCTTTCTTGAATTCCTACTTTTTTTAAATCAATTGCTGCAAACATTTCGTAATCAATGCTCATTCTACAATATCTTTCATTCAAGTGTTCAATGCTCCATGCTTAGTTGAAATTTTCTCTGTTGCCCAATCAAATCTCTTCATTTGATCAATCAATCATGGATTCCCTCACTAGATGCTCAGTCTTTGCCCCAATACCTATATGCTCATAGATATAGGTATTGCTTCATCAAATTTTCTATGTTGCTAGAATTTTTCATCTTCTTGGGACTTTGTCTCCCGCTGTTGTTAGTCACAAATTCTTTCAAGGCTATGGAACTATACTGGAGTATGCAATTTTATATTTACATGGACATCTATGAATTAATTATAAGACTCTATGCATGCGATTCGACTTAACTAAGACATGACTCAATGGATTTTCTAATTAAAACTCAAATACACAAAGACACTTTTTCCAGTACTGGACCTGCACATACTCAAATAAGATGTTATCAATTGGGTATTGACTAATGTCAGTAAGAAAGCGATATCATTGGCTAAGTATTGAATTACATTACATTATGGAGAGGATCACATGCCTTAAATACTTGTGTTTAATCCTATCTCTTCCACTTTTGACTCAGATTTTACAGTATATCTTGACTCAATAAGACTGACGTAATCTGACTCAATCTGCAATGTAATTTCTAATTTCCTTTCTTGACTAGACTAACTTCCAACTTGAATCATTAAGACTATCCTTCATATATCATGTTTATATAAGACTTTGTAAGGTATTTGGCTAGAAGGGAATGGACACCTTCGCCCAAGTCCTAAGAAGACATAACTTGGGGTTGCTTCGGTACCCAAGTGTTTCACTAGTCGGGAAAGTGGGCACCTTGGGCATGCGAACATGCCAAGGGGCTTGCCAAAACATGAGGCAAATCATGAGAAGGGGCACACCAAAGAGGTTGGGGCACGTTAATATGAGGAGAAAACCAAGGTTGGGGCACATTGGTCCCAAGGGATGCAATGGTTGACAACTGCATGGGAATTTTTGGGTGCACCGGGTCCGCGAAGGGGAATGTCAATTCGTTTGGGTGCGTTGGTCCATGAAGGGATGTGACAATTCACGCTGGTGACCTTTGGAGTCCATATAAGAGAACAAGGGTGCAAAACCAAGGAAGGAATAATAACACAATAAGGAGAGCAAGATCAACTCTACAATTCTGCGACACACTTGGATGAAGAGGGGCGAGCTCCCTCAAGGAGCCAAGTCACTCCACATGGGATGACTTGTGCTTCTTTGAGGTGATTTTGTGGACAGAGTTGGGATGACCTTCTTTTGGGATGAGTTTGGGGAAGTCTTGTTGCAGGTCTAAGGGAGGCATGCTATGACATAGAATCACAGGTCTATGCAAATTCTTGTGACTAAGAAGAGATGGTGAGTCCCTGGTGGACACATGTTTGGGGTGCTCTATAGGAGTTGTGGAATTTTTTGCAACATACGAGTCTTGGTGTGACGAATATGTGTATGAGTATCTTGGTTAGCTGAGGCAAATTATGTGACTTTTCCCAAGTTGTAAACTGAGTCGATAGTGATCATATTGTAACTATTTCACAATGATAAGACTTAACAAGGTGTTACGCGTGTTTTGTGCCACCCGCACTATATCTGTGTATCTCTTTATTGTTTCGCAAGTGTTCTCTTCATTTCATGGATGTATGCTTAAATGACTAAGTGCTAAGACTGTTAACACATTGTCTAAGTATACAAGAGAGTTGCACTAGAGTAGGAGTGTGACTTGCCCGTAGCCTAGAACAAAGTATGTGTATGCTCTAGGTGAAGAGGTGTAGTCCAAATGAACTATCCCTGGTGTTGCCAACCAGACAAGTGAGAAACATCATGGTTCTGCACACCCTCAAGAGGTGCACGATTGCAAGATTCAGACATGGAAATCGTGGGTACATGAATAATGATATCATAGCATATTTGGATCTTTACCACTACCACAATCATAACGGTGGTGTTGAGATGCACTACAGTTGGTTTCACAGTTCATTGCAAAGACATTTAAGTGGAAATGTTTGCATACTTGGTGAACAATTCGATGGAGAAAACTAGTTCATCGTAGAGACTTTGCATCAGACTTATGACATATGTTTAGGTTGATAGTGTGGTGGAATTTGATCTGGGCGCACACCTTGTATAGACCAAGAGAAAAGTTTGTGGTGAAACAAAGCACTTGGACAGGGTGAATGATCGCAAAACTCATTGCAGAGTTCATCACGGGAATTGTCACAGAATTGATCACAGAGACAGTCTCGATACATAGTTGGTTGGTTTGATTTGCAACGGAAGTAAGTGCCAAACATGTGTGCACACCTTAAGAATACTAGGCGCAGAGTTCATGGGATGAACTGAGTAGTTGGGAAAGGAAAAAAAAGGCGCAGAGTTCATGGGATGAACTGAGTAGTTGGGAAAGGAAAAAAAACAAAAGACTTGTCGCATATCTAATCACATAAGTGATCGCAAAAGTGATCATCAAGGGGACCAATTATGGGTTGCAACAAGTTGAAGCACTTGGGTGTGTTGGATGACCTGGGGTGACCTAGAATAGCTTCACAACAAGGCAGTTGGTTGGGCACATTTCTATCATGACATATTTGTGTCGTGCGTTGCCGAGTATATCAATTGAGTTGAGTTGGGTTGTTGGATGAGTGGGTCAACCACAACCTTCGGATGAGGTAGCTCTTCGCAGAGTTACACAAGTAAGTTAATAGCAATATGACTTGATAGTCAAGTGGTGGGTGCATGGTTCCTTGAAGTGGAAGTAGTCAAGGAACATAGATGACAGAACATTGGAGATGAGTTTGACCAGTTGCGTGTGACATTTAGGACTTAGACATATTTTTGAAGTAGATAGATGGACTCGGCCTTGTATCGCAGCGAAGGTGCTTGTAGGTTTGTGGAGATGTGGATGGTGATTGAGGGGATTTCATGCAGAGCGTCGGTGGCTTGGGAAAGTGAAGGTCCAATACATTAGACTTAAACCATGGGTGCAACCAAGGATGTCGTTGGAAAGGTATGGCTTGTTTTGAGTTTTTTCATTTCCTAAGTGTTGTGGTGAGTTCTTTAAAGGGAAGTAGGATGACTTGGTGGTTCAAGTGTAATCCGTTTATGCAGTGAAAACTGATATAATTGAGGGTGACTCAAGTGGTGCAAATTCGAAGGATTCATGTAGTAGTTGGGATGGCTTGAGTTGGGTGAATGTGTAGAGAAGAGAGCTCGAGGTGAACTACTTGGATGAGTCCTGTGGTGGACTTAGGAAGATTTGGATACAATTGTGAAGGTAGCTTGAGGAAGCTTCCTAACTCTTAGATGAGGTGCCTTGGTGCCTTAGCCAAACTCATTGGGTCATGCAATGACTTGACAATCACGATGACAGTTCCATAGTTTGGACGCTTATAGGAGGTACAAGGCAGTTCCATTCTAGGAGATGGATGGAGTCAACAGAGAAGTCGACCTAAATGTGCAGAACATGGACCAAGTGACTTGGGTGGTGTTAGCTCACCTTTGGTATGGGAAATTGGATGAGGAAAAACTCACCATTGTAACTCACAAATGATTATGTGATGAATCATAGATCTAGGAGGATCGTTGGTTGAGGTTGGGAGAAGTATTGGTGTAAATGTGCCTAAGGCATGGAATTTTATTAGGGGTGACCCACTCTACTTTGAACACTTTGGAAAATTCGTTAGGACGCTTGAGAAGTGTGCGAACATTGGCCACACTCATCGCATATGTTTAGTTTGTAGAGAAGTGACTTGATGAAAGGAGGTGAGTTGAGGACTTACCTTATTTTGGAGGATGGTGCAGACATGCAGATTGCAACATGAAGAGATTACTTGGATATGAGAATTTCTCTTGCTTTGGGGTATCATGGTTGAGGGTGAAGCCTAACTATTCCAAGGCATAGAGGGGTAGACGCATCAACATGGATGGGTGATGAAGTAGTGGGGTGAAGGAAGTTTGGACGTGCAATTCTTGGTGCAGATGAGACATTTCATATCCGAAGACGTAGATGAAGATAGGAAGAGTTCGAACAAGGAAGTCAGACTTGTGGACTTGATCACAACAAGTCACAAGGGAAAATTTGGTTGGAAGTGAAAATTTCCCTTGACTCTTTTCAGACTTGGATGCGATGCAGACTGTGTGGAGTAGATTGGCTAATTGTGCCATGAGATGGACAATGGAGTCGAGTTGTCGCGGATGACTTTGTTTTGGTGTGACTTCACAGTGCAGGAAGGTGAGGGAAAACCTTACCTTGGTCTAAGGTTGTTGTGTGGATGAACCAAATTGCAGAAGGAAGTGACCGATTTGTGCATTAAGGTGTGCATACTCAAGGAGTGCGATGGTTGGACTAGCCATTCAACTAGTTCATGCCTTGGGTGAGAACAACAACATGAGAAGGAGGTTGAAGTATGGACACACCAATAGGTTCGAAGTGAAGCACTTAGACATTGTGGAGGATCTCCTTGACGAAGATTGGATGCACAATAATGAGGAAAGGGTGGACACTTGCCTTAGTATTTGAGGTTGGATAGAGTTATGGAAGTTGCAGACATAAAATACTAAGTTTATACATGAGGATGTGCATGCTCATGGATTGGGCACGATGGTTTGATTAACTACCCAACCAGTTCGAGACGTGGAGGTTGATAGTGCGCAGAGGCATGGAATTGAGTTGCAGTATGATCACATCAATGAGTCACGAGGAGTTCAACACTTAGGATAGATTTTAAAGTGAAGTGGGCAATAGTCAGTTGTAGTAGGCAAATATAGAAACAATAGAACCGAACAACAACAAGGAAACAACATCACAATGATGTAGTGTAGTAGAGTTGGGTGAATTTCATCCTTGGATTTGGATGAAGCGACCATATTGACTCAAACAACATATCGTGCAAAATTGGGTGCAATACAATTTGGTTGGTTTGTGAAAAATTTGGGGTTTCCAACTGACTTAGTTGTGATGGGGGCATGAGTTTGAGCAAAGACTTGGAGATCACATATTTTGTGGATGCTGTCAGGGAAGGCAATGATTTGAGGTGAGGGAGGATGTTAGGTATTCGACTAGAAGGGAATGGACACCTTCTTCCAAGTCATTAAGGAGATGGAACTTGGGGTTGCTCCGACACCCAAGTGTTGCACTATTTGGGAAAATGAGCACCTTGGGAATGTGAACACGCCAAGGGGATTTCCCAACCACGAGGAAAATTATGAGAAGGGGCGCACCAAAGAGGTTGGGGTGCGCTAACATGAGGAGTGCACCAAGGTTGGGGCACGCTGGTCCCTAGGGACATGATGGTTGATGAGCGCATGGGTTTGTTGGGGTGCATAGGGTCCGCGAAGGGGCACAATGGTTTGTTTGGGCACATTGGTACGTGAAGGGATGCAATGGTGACTTTTGGAGTCCATATAAGAGAACAAGGGCACACAACCAAGGAAGACAGATTGACACAAATAATGAGTTTGTGGTAGACACACGTTTGGGGTGCTCCATAGGAGTTACAAATTTTTTGCGACAAATGAGTCTTGGTGTGATGAATCTATGTATGAGTGTCTTGGTGAGGTGAGGTGAGTCATGTGACTTTTCTCAAGTTGTGAACCAAGCTCATAGTGCTCCTATTGTAACTGTTTTGCAATAATAAGACTTAGCCAGGTGTTAGGCACATTTTGTGTCACCCACACTATATTTGTTTGTCTCTTGTTTGTTTCACAAGTGTTCTCTTTGTTTGATAGATTTATGCTTAAATGACTAGTGTTAAGACTATTAACAAATTGTCTAAGTATACAAGAGAGTTGCACTAGATTATAAGTGTGACTCACCATTAGCATAGAATGGAGTGTGGGTATGCTTTAGGTGAAGATGTGTAGTCTAGAAGAAGTATCCTTGATGTTTCCAAGCAACCAAGTTAGAAACATCGCGGTATCACATACCCTTAAGAGGTGCACAATTCCAAGATTTGGGCATGAAACCCATGGGGGTGTGACACATTCCTTATGACATTGATTGATATACTTTTTTAAGTCATAAAATAAAGGTCATACTTCAAATTCAAAGATCGTTATCGTCAATCTTTCAATGGTCAAATGGCACCAAGTTGATCATTCAATGGTCAGGCACTTTTTTCCATTCACTTTTATTTGAATTCCCTATCGAATTCTCTCTGAATGGGTCGAGACAATGTTTCACAGAAAAAAAACTTAGCAACACATCCATCGGCCAATCAGAAGTGGAACAACAATCCTCGAGTAGTGTTGTCACATGTGCAAATCGTATCTCTATTTCTGGGTGGAGTTGTTCCATGCATATCATTCTCGACAATTGATTGACATATTTGTCGACCAGGATTACACTACGTTGATTCCCTATGGGCCAGTCGACCCTCCATGTGCATGGTAGACAATCTTTCTTCCAAGTTGGTCGATCGATCTTTGAGCAACAATTTTGTAGCTTGCTTTTCTAGCTTGGTTGGCCTTCAAATAAATATTTAGGAGATCGCTGCATTGGTTGAAAGCACCCACATATCGAAAAATGGTTGAGATTGAATTGCTTATATGGTTGAAAGCACCCACATATCGAAAAATGGTTGATGGCCTAGCCTTTGAAAGTGGCAAATTGCCTTTCTTAAAAAATGCTCTAATGCATATGAATAGGCTTCATAAGAAACAATTCAATCCTTCAAAGGAGGTCGATGCATGGAAATAGGTCAATGTTTGAATGAGTTGTTTCTTTAAAGAGACCCAATGACTAAAATTTCATTGATGTGAAGAAGGATAATGATGTCCTTGGTTCAAAATGCCCTAGTGGCCTTAGTTTGAAAGGGGGTGATGCCCCAATGCTCTCATTGCCCAATGAGCCCGATATTTTGGAAGAGGTTAAAGTTTGAAGGGAGATCAATATTTGAAAGGAGAGATATATGGCTTCCTCCATAAAGGGTTAATTTCTTCATATAAAAGAGGCTATCTACCCTGATATCCAATTAAAAAGTACCACATGGAAAGGAGGGCATGTGGATGTCAAGTGGGCATTATGATTATTGACATGTGGTTGCCATGTCAAGAAAGGAGAAAAATGAATATATTGCTACATAACTTAAACGTACAAATTTGAATGGAGTTGAAATTTCAAGTGGAAGTCCATAGTGACAACATCCATAAAAATGTCCTTATGCTCAGGTTTGCAAATTTGGTATAAAATTCCCAAAAAGGGAAAAATGCAGTTTTTAAAGGACGAGATTGTACTTTCTACCAACAACCTTGTTCATGATGAAACTTGGATAGGGAGGACTATGGACATGCATGGGAAAACCGTTTGGGTAGATACCAAAAAAATCTTTTTGAAATAAACAATATGGGGCCAAATCCACTATTCTAAGATGCTTTTTAGCAATTTTGGAAATTGTATATCAAGTAAAAGTGAGCAAGATAACAAATGTAGTTTTTTTTAAAGTTAGTGTTTCATCTCCTCAATAATTTGGATAACTTTTTCAAAGTAAAAATTTCGTAGATCTTTATGATTTGAAAGATAAAAAAATTTACCAAATTTATGGTAATGGATAAAGTGCCAAAAGAGGCAAGTTGTCATATTCATAGAGGCACATAAGTTGTCTAGAATATATTGCCAAGATGAAGGTTGTTTAGTGTTCATAGATGAGAATACTATCAATGCTCGATATAAAAAAAATTCCGAGTTCTCACCCAATGCTCAATATCTTGATTTGCACAAGCATAAGTGTAAAAATGGATGAGTTATTAACCTTCGAGTCTTGTAAATTTTATCTTTGAACTTGGAATGAGACAAGAGTACATGATTTGAAAATATATTTTAGAGGAGAATATAACATAAGTTTCATGTTTGCAAAAAGTGTTTTTAGTCACTCTAAAACATTTGTATAGTAGATCCTTTGGGCTTGATTGGAAAAAACATTGTTAATGTGGATGATCCCAAAGTGTCATAGACTCAAAGGAAGGGGTTCATTATTAATGTACAAGTGTGTAAGATAAAAAAAGGAGCTACATTGATTCCATAAATTGCCATAATGATGCTCGCATTGTAATGTGGAGGCACAATTGGCTAGACAAGATCATGGCAATTTAAGGTACATGTCAATTGGCAAGTTGAATAATGGATTGACTCATCGAAAGGTGTACATGGGAAATTTGACTTAAAGGTCTAGCATGAAAATAGAAAGGGACCAATGTCATTGAAAAACTTAAAAATAAATACATGCAATGCATTTGTTTATGATCATCATATGAAATTCTATTGGTAGAGATGAGTTGTAAATGATCTTGGTTATAAGAATCTTACATGTAGAGAAGGAATGTAAACAAAAATACAACAAGACAAGCAAGAAGTAAATATCTATTTGGTTTGCCTAACTTTTCTACTTTAAGAATGGAAGTGGAAATAATGCTATGTTTGGAACCTATGATGGACCAAATGACCAACAAACAATGAGAAGATAAACCATCTCAATGGAAAAGTACGTGTGTTGGAAAGCGGTAGGTAGATCATGATGCCCCTCATGGTTTCTTGTGATTGCAACATTGAAATCCATGTATGTGGTGGAAATCATGATAGTCCAAATATGAACCAACAACTTATGCGTAAAGTATGTGAGTGAATGGAAAAAATCACATTATTGCTACAGTTACTTGTTCTTGAAAATTTACATTTAATTAGTGCCTCATTAATTCCTCATTAATGAAATTATATCATCAATATATACATATATAAAATGGGCTCCTTTCCCTTTTTAATAAAAGTTTTTAAATAAACATTTATTTTCACAATTTAATTAATTTCCCATTTAAAATACGAGGACTATGTTTTAATTTTCTGGGAATTATAATCAATTTTTTATCCATGAAAATCACTTATGATGTTATCTTCATTGTCTTATATTTCCAACGATATAACGTTTGTGCAAATCTATTGCCCGGATCTCAAGATATGAGCTTGTGAAGTTGAGTTGTCAGGAAGACCCATTAAAAATGAAACTGACTGATATTTTAATTTATGAGAAAAATGTATCAACTTTCAGAATTTGAAACCTATACCACCATCTTCTACGCCGAAACAAATTTCCAATGGTATAAAATTTGTGTGAGTCCGACATCTTGAGCTCAAGTTATGGCCTCTGCAAGATCGTGACTCAACCACCGTCAATCAAAACTGATGGGCAAATGTGGTCCCTTGGATGAATTTCCTGCTTCCCTTCATAAAGTTTGACTTTTTGGTTTTAAAAACCTATCCCACATGCATAAGGGGTTCGGCCCTTAGAAAATTGTTGAATAAAATAATAATTTTTGAATCTCGTTGTCGTCCACCTCACGCCCAATCACCATGATGAGTCATAAAATAATAGGTTGCCACATTTCATCACTCGGTAGGCCAGTAATATTTTAATAAGAATCTGCCATTTGTCATCCAATAAGATCACACCATGTGTCTCTCTTTATATGCTGCCACATCTCCATTTATTAGTTGCCATTTGTAATGCTCTTATTGGTTCAAGGTAAATGTATGAAAATTAGGATAAATGGCTAAGTGAAGAAGGAGGTGAATGAGAAAGGAGGAATAATGAGCAAAGCATGGTGGGTTTGAGGAGGTGAGAGGGTGAGGTGAATGAGTCTGCGAGTCCGCCAACCCATGAACCCGATAGACTCATAAATATTCTAAGTTTTAAATTTGAATGAGAAGGGGGGGTAAGAGGAGAAATGTAGGCGTCGGAGGTAGAGAGTGTAATATGTAGACAACGGGTTGGAAAGAGAGGTAGTATGAGAAGGTGAGGGAATGTATGAGTCCGCCAACCCACAAATATTCCATGGATGAAAAAATGGCTAAGTAATGATACTTCTCGGATGGGCTTGTGAAAATGAGAAAACATAATAGCATGAGTCTGTGAACTCGTGACCCCATGATATAAAATTAGACTAAGTGTTGAGGAATAGTCGGTCAGACTCACATGCACAAGGAATGAAATAATTTGGAGCTCGACACCCGCGACAAGGCTGATGGTCAAAATATATATCACAGACTTGGGGTGCAAAGTGAAGGTCACGAAAAATGGAGGATGAGAGCTCGAACCCGTGAACCCATGAACTAAAAGAAATGACTAAGTGTTAAAACATACTTATGAGATAAGCAAGTGGGTAGAAATGAAGGCCCGCCAACATGTGAACCCATGAACACTGAAATATGACTATGTATGTAAAGGGATATGTTGAGTGAAAATTCTAAGTATGGTAACATTGTAATATAAGAGAGGAGACAAGAACATGATACTTAGAAAGATTCTTCAAAATTAGACCCCTGGACAAGATCTTGAGTAACTTAGGCATACAGAAACAAATTTCTGATCTGAAAAATGCATGGCGAATTTAAGACCAAGGGCTGCACAGTGAACTTATAAAAGTTCAAAAAATGTTTTCTTTTGATATCAAGGCTTTTATGAATCCAAGAGTAGGAAAATATAGATGACCAAATTTTGGTCAGCGACTGACTCCAACTGCGAGATAGTGACCCCTTGTGATTTACTGAGAACACCAGAATCTCAAGACCAAATGTATTCTCCATTGGGCTATGGAGTCATGTTCAAAATGAACTCTTCTAATTATTCTTCTTTCATGGAGCTATATTCAAACTTCAATACAAAGACTGTCTTATTATGCAAAAATGAATTGAAGAAACAAAATATATACATACATGATCTACCTACCCTAACTTAATTGAAAGAAATGGGCACCTTAGGTGCAGGAAGATTTCCAATGGAGCCATTCAAGCATTGATCGTATTTGTGTAATGAACTCCAAAATTCTGAGATATGTTCAGACTTGTACCAATGAGTCAGGGGCACTCTCAATATGTACTGGAGAAAAATTATACCAAGTATGGTGAATATTTGATTGCATTGTTTGGCCAACAATGCCCTAGAACCATAATTCAGTAAAATTAATTCTTGGCCGAGGATTTTTCGATATAAGAATGCATTCATCCTTTTCTTTATTTACAACCATTTCCAAGTTTCTTGATTCATCAAAAATCTCTTAAAAAGATTCTTCTTTCTTGTAAAGGTGATCTTGTTCATCATTCTTCTCAAGATTCATTTCTTCCATCAATTCTTCTTGCTGCAAGTTCTCTTGTGATGTTTCATCGTCTATCACAAGGTTGAAATCTTCTCGTGTATTTGGTGGAGGCTCCTCAATTTCATTTTCAAATTTTCTGCTTGAAATGTCTTCATATGGAGTATATAGGAGACTAAAGTTTTCTTCTTGTAATTTGGAATTTTCATCTTCCTTTTCAGCAACATGACTTGAATTAGAAATTTCATCCACTCTTTGATTAGATTCTTCTTTAAAATTGGTGACTTCGTTATCTTTCTTCCATATGGGAGAGGATGGGTGGGAAGCAACATTTAAAACATAAAAAAAAACATATGAATGCACTTTTGTGATGAAATTTTTTGCATATGAATCTTCTACCACATCCCAACTAGTAATGGAGTTAGGCATTAATGAACTATAGCATTGAAGAACATCCTCTCGTAGAGTTTGTAGGAATAATCTACATGTAACATTGTCTTCAGTGAGGTTGAAATCATAACATGTACCTTTAAAATTAATCAAATGTTGCTCTGCATTTTCTGAAGCATCCCCAAAGAATGTAGAAAAAATTTCAATAGGAATATTGGGCATTTGAAAGTCTATTTCTGGTAGATTTAAAGGGGTATTATGAAATCGCCTCCTTCTTTGAGTATTTCTCACTTTTGTTGAATCTTGCAAAGCCATTGATGGGCTTGATGAAGAATATACAAAATCATTATGACATGAATGGAACCCTTCATTTTAAATTTTTTCAATGGAGTTTCTAGGGATTTCATTCTCCTGAATCTTTGGTGCTTCTCCTTTCTTTTTGAAATTACAAAAAAGGTGAGCCATGTTTAAAATAAACAACAATTTTCTTGAATCTTATTCTTCAAACTTTGAGCCATGGAGATTTCTAGTTCCTCAAATATCTTGAAAATAAAGAGGTCCCCCGTGGAGTCGCCAAAAATGTTGATGCTTGAATTTGTCAGGACCAAAACGACAACCTCGTGAGGTCATTAGTCCCCCTTCGTTTTTAGAGAGGTGGTTCTCCTCTTTGGCTAAAAGATATATCTTTGAATATCTTGGATTAGGGAGAGTGCTAGGCCACAAACCCCAAATATTTATTCCTCAGATTTATATGAAAATGGTTCTTCAATAACCCAATATGATCTTTATGCACAACAAAAATCTTTTTACAATAAGAACATATTAAAGGACATCAGACTTAAATTGTGATCAACATCACACACAATCTTCTTAATAGTATATAAATGCATACATATATTCTTCATGAGAAATATGAGAGAATGATTTGATCATGTCAAAGAATTTTAATAGAGTATTACAATTAGTAATAAAAGAGAAATTGATAGGTCAACCTCAAATATCTCATACTTAAAACTCAAAGTTACAAGATACAATCAAGATCAACCCCGAAGAAATTCTTTGTGGAGTTTATTCATGAGAAATGTTCTTCATTACCAAAAATTTGACAACCATGTATGTGGATGCAAATACTCCATGATCATATAAGAAAAATCTGTAGAAAAATACAAGAAAAACACTCAACAACTCAACCTTGTACCCAACTCTAAGATTCAAGCATAAAACTATGAGAAGTGGTGTAGAAGAATATAGAAGATGGAGATTTCTTTCTTTTGATCAGAAGCTTGATTGCGTATCCATGGATGTACCTTCTTCTTCCTCTGATATTTTTCCCTGCCCCTCTCACAATACTGATTATTGAAACCTTTGATGAAGCCTCTCTTTTCTTTTTAAGAAGAGATTTTCTAACTACTTGAGTAGTTAGGTTTTTTTTCCTCTCTTGAAATTCCGGTACAAGTTTCTTCTTGCAAAATTCCATTTCATTAGTGTCTCTTTAACTCATCATTAATGAAATTATATCATCAATATATACATATGTAAAGTGGGTCCCTTTCCCTTTTTAATAAAATTTTTTAAATAAACTTTTATTTTCACAATTTAATTAATTTTTCATTTAAAATAGGAGGACTGTGTTTTAATTTTATGGGAATGATAATCAAATTTTTATCCATGTAAATCACTTCTGATGTGATATTCATCATCTTATCTTTCCAACGATATAAAGTTTGCACAAATCCGTCGCTCGGATCTCAAGATATGAGCTCGTGAAGTTGAGTTGTCACACTGACCCATTAAAAATGCAGCTGAATGATATTTTAATTTTTGAGAAAAATGTATCAACTTTCAGCACTTGAAACCTATACCAACATGTTCTATGTCGACATACCTTTCCAACGGTATAAATTTTGCGCGATGAGCTCAACTTATGGACTTTGAAAGATGGTGACTCGACCACCGTTGATCAAAACTAATGGGCAAATGTGGGGCCCTTGGATGAATTTCGTGCTTCCCTTCATAAAATTCGACTTTTTGGTTTCAAAAGTGTATCCCATGTGTATTGGGATATTATATTATTCATGGTATATAATACTATCACAACCGACTCGCGGCTGGAGAATGCCGAAAGGTATCGGCCACTGAAACACCGCCATGCTAGTTGAAACGACGCCCAGATTCCATTGCGTCCAGCTGATCCAGGGGGTCGTTGATCAAAACTAATGGGCAAATGTGGGCCCTTGACGAATTGCGGTTTCATAAATTCGACTTTTTGGTTTCAAAAGTGTATCCCATGTGTATTGGGATATTATATTATTCATGGTATATAATACTATCACAACCGACTCGGCCGAGAATGCCGAAGGTATCACACCTAAACACCATTAGTTGAAATCAGACACTGCATTCCATTACATTCAAATGATCCGTGGGCTTGGTCTACAAGTTACACTGATCCAAATAAAGAAGAAATGGTACAATGCTCAGTTGAAGCTGGCAATGGCATACATGGTTTTATTAAAGTTATTGGTTATGGTTTATAAAATCAAATCTTAGCTGTATAATTTTTTTTTTCAACCACTATTCAATGTATAGCTAAACTGCCTAATCCATCTGAACAACATTCGACTTGCAAGCTTATGACATGGATTATCGTTGTAACACTCCATGAGGGATACATCAAAGTGGGTTCATTGCACCATTGGCAACGACCGCTCCTGGCAGTTAGACAGCAGTTCGATTTGTCATTGCAAGCATATATGATAATGGTTTCATATTGTTGAAGTTATACATACCATTATATTTGCAAAAACGCTTGTTCTATGGTACAACGCAGGTAACGCTTGGTATGAATAACTCGTGATCAGTCCTGATCAACATGATACTAGTCACTAAATCCATTGTTTCAGCCAACAGTCTATCCGTTTGTTATCAAAAATCTCGTAGAGATGAGATCCAATGCACCTAAGACAGGATTGAACCCTCGACCCACACCTTTATAACCAAGGGTTTCAACCAAAGCATGGGACGGAGCCAGAGGACGGAGCCAAAGGATGGAGGAGAGATTCGTTGTAATTTGTCCAACATTCCATTTTGAACAACTGCCAAATTCATTTTTAACAGAGACGGGGAACAGAAGAGAGCATTTTTGTTGTAAACTGTTCCAATGTTGTTTCTTCCTGAAGTCGACCGTTCTCTGTATTGATTGGCTTCTTTGTTTTTTAGCTATTTGGTACTTTAGAGAGAGGTCTTGAAGGCTTCCTCGGACAAAGATGTTGTTCTGTCAAGTTGACAGTTCGTGATCTTAAAACATCTTGTACCCATTTTTAAAACCATTAATTGATCGGGTACCCATTGGAGAGGGACCCTGAGATGTAGCCCAGCTGGAAGGGGGTGAACCTGCTAACAACTTTATACCAGACTCTCTTTTTCCATTGCTCTCAGTTTTTCATTCATTTTTCATCATCTCAGCCTTTGCTTTTTCATTTCAGCTTTCAGTTTAAAGTTGTCATTTAATTATGTTAAATGTTACTTCATATGTTGAGAAAATTTACTATGAGCATTCTTAAAACTTTTAAATGCACACAAGTTGAGATCCGGCAGACCGTTGGCTGGTATCGAAAGCAGGACCCGGTTGTGCATAGTTTTTGAATGCTTACCAGGTCCGGGTTGAAGCTTGGTGAAGGAGAACTAGTAGAAGGTAAACCTGAGATTGTCTTGAGGACACTCAAGAGAACAATGACTCTGCCTATAGCTAAGAAGAACATAAGCAATGAAAGAGAGAAACCCGAATTTCTGAAACCCAGTTTCGGGAGGCTTTTATCAGAATGAAATCCATGATGGAACTCCTTCTCGATGAATGAGCAGAAAGAAAGAGGAAAGAAGGAGAAGGTTCATCACTAGATGAAGAAAACAAAAGGGTAAGGTAGGAGGTGATGGTGATCCTCTTGAAACAAATCCATTCTCTTCATCCTACAATGCTTCTCATAATCCTCATAATGCAAATACAAATATGCCTTTGCTGCAACCTGATGCCAAGTTTTGAATGGTCATGTATAATGGTGAACTTGATGCAGAAAAATTGGATACTTGGATAAAAGCGTGATTGAAGTGTATTGTAGGATTCAACAAATCTTGGATGATACTACCAAGATTCAGTTAGCCAATCTCAAAATGGGAGGCACTGCATTAATTTTGTGGGATAGTAAAACTCAAGAGGATATGCTTAAGAAAGGTAAAGTCATGGTAAGCAGCTTATCATTGAAGAAACAGCTTTTTCCATTAGCATATATGTAGAAAGTTGTTATGGATTGGAAAAACTTAAGACAGGTTAAGGAACAAAATGTACAAGAATAAACACAAGTGTTCAGGAAGAGAGATTTAGTTCTTGGTGTTCCTCTTATACACAAGAAACTTTATTAAAATACATAGGTGGATTAAATTCGCATTTAAGGTATCTAACTTTTATGCTAAATCCTTTTAATTTTGATGAAGTATGTGTACAAGAAACTCATATTGAAGCAAGTGCAAGAAACATGAATTTCAGTGAAACAAAAGAAGCTCCTCCAAATGAAACAAGAAAAGTGGTGAAGGAGAAGAAAGAAACTACAAGTGAAAAGAAGAAGGAGAAAGGCCTTCTTTTTCACATTGCGGGAAGAAAGGACATGATGATGCAAAGTGTTGCATATTGCATCCGGAATTGAAACCAGAATGGTTTAAGGATCCAAAAGGAAAGCAAAAAGCCACAACCATTGTTCAAGATCTCGATCGACCAATACGATGAAACCAAGGTAACACCAGGGTTTGAAAGGTAAATCCTTTGTTGGCAATAATTCTAGCATTGGTTCTTATGTGCTTCTACTTCTAAAAAACATGTTGATTTAAAAGATGCTAAAAGGAGTGAATTATTTCATATATGGTTATCAAAACAAACTATGATCGGACATCAAAGACCAGATAGTGGATCTCTGCTAATCTTAATTTCGTAAGAGTTTGTTAAACAATTGGGATTGGAAACACAAACACATAAGAAGCCTTATCCGTTTGGATGGGTGTGCAAAGATAAAAAAATGCAAGTAACAAAACAATGTGACCTTAAAGTTTTGCACAACATCTAAGTTTATAGATGAGGTTGAATTTGATGTATTTCATTAGGACATCCTATGGGATTCGAAGAAGCCCTGGGTGAGTTATATGATATGAAAGGCAATCTCTTTACGTGAAACAAAAATTAGTATCATTTGTTTATGAAGCGAATCGAATACATTGTGCATTCTCATTCAATAAAAAGCAATAGTTCTTTTGTAACTACAAGACAATTGAAAATGGTAGTCAATGCAAGTAAGAATTTGACACTAGTATCTTTGAAAAGTAAGGAAGAAAGTAATCATAAGCATGAAATGGAAGTGTCAATGTATAGAAACACCATGATGAATATTGTTCCTGTCTAGAAGGAAAAGCATGATGTGGGTGCATTCTCCTTCATGTCTTTATATTCAGTCTTGTTTTTCAGCTTTCTACTGTTCATCAGTGTATGGTTGATTGCAGCAATAATGAATGTAGATGTGATAATTAATGGGATTAATGTGCTTAGTAACGTCAGTGAAGTTATGATTACTGTTGTGATGAGACAAATGTACAGGTTCCAAGAAAATGGATGAAAGATGGCTGCAGGATGCTTTAGTATAAACATACTCTTGTTTGAATTCAACATAAAGATTCAAATCCAAAAGCTCTTCAATGGAGGAAATTGATCTAGGGTCATTCAATACGAAAGTTAAGACCCATAAATAAAGGAGATAATGGTACAATGCCAGTAAAGTTGCAATGCATACATGGTTTTATTAAAGTTATTGGTTGCGGTATACAAAAATCAAAGCTTAACCGTATAATTTTTCAACTACTCTGTCCAATGTATGAAGCAACGGTTCTCTAATCCAACAACATTCCACCGCAACGTTTATGACATGGATTGTCGTTGTAACACCGGCGATGGATTACCATCAAAGGGTTCTACCAGTGACCATTGGCGCAACCTAATCGCTCGGCAGCTAGACAAGGGTGCCTGATTATGGTCAACATTGCGTTATATGATACCGGGTTTCATATTGTTGGCGCTATAAGCATACACCGCCATATTTGGTAAAAACGCTTTGTTCATTTTATGGTACGCCGCGGAAAGTAACGCTTTAGTGGGAAGTAGTCAACTCCTATGACTGATCCGATCAACACGATAAATTAGTCACTAAATCCATCGTTTTCGTACCAATAGTCTATCCGGTTTGTTATCGTAACTTCAAGCAGAGATGATCCAATGTTTCTGCAAGACGGATTGAACCCCTCAATCCACACCTTTATAACCAAGGTTTCAACAAAGCCAGGGGAGTCGAGGACGGAGGGAGAGATTCCATTGAACTCTACCAACATTCCATTTTTTGAACAAATTAGCAAATCTGTTTTGCATGAATCCGGGAACAGAAGAGATCATTTTTGCTGTAAACCTATTCCAATATTGTTTCTTCCTGAAGTCGACCATTCTCAGATGATTGGCTTCTTTGTTTTTGGGCTACTCTTGGTACCTTCGTGAGAGGAGGTCTTAAGGTTTCACAAAGATGTTGTTCTCATATCGTTGATGTTCAGAGATTCCAGAAACATCTTTGTACCATTTTTTAAAACCATTAATTGGATCGATACCCATTAGAGAGGGACCTGTGAGATATAGCCCATAAGAACTCTGTTAACAATTTTTGCGTTTGTGACTCTTTTCTGCTGCTCTCATCTTTCATTTGTTGTTTTATCATTTCTGTCCAGTTTGCTTTTCATTTCAATTTACAGTTGTCATTTAATTATGTTAAATGATACTTTATGTGTTGAGCAAATTGACTATGAGCATTCATAAAACTTTTTAAATGCACACAAGTTGAGATCCGACAGATCACCAACTACCACTGCTGTAGCTACCACTGCATCCAACTACAAACGCTTAATCTCAAGGAACGTGACAATGCAAAGTTTTATACATATTAATTTTTCTTAATCAGTTAACCTGTCAATCAATGGTTAGAGAAGTAATTTCTTAATCATATTAAGTAAATGTGAAAAAGTAAACAAGGTAACGGAAGTATTTAGAAATTCAAGGAAGTTATGAGCATTAAATTTCATCCATTGATTAGAGAGTACGACTAAGAATATGCTAGCATCTTCAATTGTTAGCCATAAGATTAGAATTTTAGATTAAAGGGTGATTAATTGTGCCCATTGTCAATAGGTGTACACCTTTCGGTGTAACTAAGTGTTTCATACACTTAGCAAGAAACACGAGAAAAGGATTATGGAGCATAAGGGGTTCGACCCTTAAAAAATTGTTGAATAAAATAATAATTTTCGAATCCCATCGTCGTCCACCTCATGCCCAATCACCATGATGAGTCATCCAATAAGATGTTTCCACATGTCATCACTCGACAAGCCAACAATCTTCCAATAAGAATTTGCCATTTGTCATCCAATAAGATCACGCCATGTGTCTCTCTTTGTATGCTGCCACATCTCCATTTATTAGTTGAAATTTGTCTTAATTTCACATTTCCATGTGTAATGATCTTATTGGTTCAAGGTAAATGTATAAAAATTAGGATAAATGGTTAAATGAAGAAGGAGGTGAACAAAAAAGGAGGAATAACGAGCAAAGCATGGTAGGTTCGCAGAGATGAGAGGGTGAGGTGAATGAGTCCATGAGTTTGCGAACCCGCGAACTCGAAAAAATCATAAATATTTTAAGTGTTAAATTTGAATGAGAAGGGGGGTAAGGGGAGAAATGTAGGCGTTGGAGGTAGAGAGTGTAATATGTAGACAACGGGTTAGCAAGTGAGGTAGTATGAGAAGGTGAGGGAATGTATGAGTCTGCCAACTTGCGAATCTGCCATGGATGAAAAAATGGCTAAGTAACGACACTTATTGGATGGGCTTGTAAAAATGAGAAAACACAAAATTATGAGTCCACGAGTCCGTGAACACGTGAGTCCACAATACAAAAGTAGACTAAGTGTTGAGGAATGGTTGGTCAGACTCACATGCAAGAGGAATGAAATAGTTTGGAGCTCGGCACCTACGACAAGGTTGATGGTCGAAATGTAGATCATGAAACTTGGGGTGAAAAATGAAGGTCACAAAAAATGGAGGATTGGAGCTCGAACCCGCAAACTAAAAGAAATGGCTAAGTGTTAAAACATACTTATGATATAAGCAAGTGGGTGGAAATGAAGGCCCGCTAACCCGTGAACCCACAAACACTGAAATATGACTAAGTATGGAAATATAGATGTTGAGTGAAAATTCTAAGTATGGTAACATTGTAATATAGGAGAGGAGAGGAGAACATGATACTTAGAAATATTCTTCAAAATCATACCTATGGACAAAATCTTGAGTAACTTAGGCATACATAAACAAATTTTTGATCTGAAAAATGCATGGCAAAACTGAGATTGAACTTATAAAAGTTCAAAAACTGTCTTCTTTTGATATCAAGGCTTTTATGAATCCAAAAAAAGGAAAATATAGATGACAAACTTTTGGTCAACAATCCCTTAGGCTAGGGAGAGACAAACCATCAACTAGATGGAAGGTATCCAAAGACTTCCTCGATCTCCAATTTTACCCTATTGGATATGAAGAAAAACATAGGATTCAATGGCACAAATACTATTAGTGGCAAGGATAGAGTGTACTAGAGTGCAAGGACAAAGTGTACAAGAGTATAATATAGAATTTTGAAGCAATTAATTTAGTTGGGAATAAATCCCAAGAATTGAGATGTCAT
>SNQJ01S0062460.1:29868-40075 GCA_010110895.2 Picea sitchensis
CCTTCAAACCATTGCTATTTCTCAAATTGACCTTATAAACTTACCAATGCATTCGTTTGTGCAATCAAATGTTTACATTCCAAAGTTTTTAGAACATTGCAATCCAAAATTTCTCATATAATAAATGAGTCGAGAGCTCATATAAATAAGAATAAAATCATATAAGACCAAATCCATCATAACCTTTATAAGATCAGAATAAAACCAGTAAATCTTCATGCTCAAAGGCTTAGTAATCAAACAGATCCAAATGCGCAATCAAGGTAAGGGTATGCTTAAAGGACACAAGTTTGAAAAATCTTTTGCAGTCATGTGATAAACCAATGGTCAAGTGTCTTTTGGAGAAATCAATAAAATACGACTACAGTCCAATGATGAAAAAGGTATTTTCACACTTTCAGTTGTCAAAATCCAATCGAAACCAAATTGTAATTGTCGCAAAAATGAAACAAATGTCTAGAAGCACAATGCGACGATGATTTGTCATTAACGAGACAAGGGGTGTAGGCAGCGTTTTTGAAGAGCAATTAAAAAAATGAATTGGCTGCCAACAAGATGAAACCATAAGCACAAAGATACACTAATACACAATTTTCTATTAATGAGCGAAAATGTACAAAGACTATAAAAAAACAGAGTGAAAGACTTGCGAGAATGGTGGCAGCTTATCTCTGAGAAGAGATGTGACAGATGCTCACATTAGCAAGAAGATTATTTTTCAATGAGTCTCTAAAGGCATTTTAATCATAAATAAAATCCAAAACCCTAACCCCGGAAGATTAAAAGCCAACAATTTTGTGGACCTCGTTTTGGGTAGTTTGGTGTATCAACTTCCTGGGGGTGCAACTTTGGCATACAATCTTCGTTCAGGGTGCATGATAATTCTTTAGAAAGGAATCGTCGAGGATATTCAGTTTTGGGGCTCAATCAAATACATTTTCTATCATTGAGAAGCTGGATCCCAAAAAACCTTCATTTAGACCCTCAAAATGGCCCTGGAAGTTAAAAACTGCTAAAAATAGTAAATTGCCAAAATTGTAATGTTTTGAGCTAGATGGAAAAGGTGGGTGGCCACCGATATCCACCTGGATCACTTGTGGAATTACAGATAAGACGTATCAGAGAACTATAAAAAATGATTTTTCAGACCTAGAAGAGTCAAACTTTTGGAGATACAACAAACGAAATATCATCTAACAGAACCAGCTCAAAATCAAGGTTTAAAAGTGATACTTGGAAAACATGCCAGTAAAAAATGGAACTTCTACACCAATTAATCCTCCATACAGGCCTACTTGGACTCTTGATGAAGGTGAAGAAATGCGTAGAGACATAAATGATTTATAAAAGAAGATAGTAACAAAATATGAACTATAAGGGATGATGGATTCAACTAAAGCTAAGTTGAAGGCAATAATGGATACTAAGATGGAGGGTCTAAAAAGGGAGATGATGGAAGGATTGAAAAATTTTCTAATAGAGAGGACACCTTGTTATAAAAATAGGATTGCGGAGCAATAAAATAAAACAAATGCGAAAATAAAACACAAAATATAGAAAATACAATAGAGACACAGATATACGTGGTTCACCTAGTGTGGGTTACGTCCTCTAGATAAATTTCCATGTTATTCCTTTATGATTATCTAGAAAATGAAAGGATACAACCTACAACACACCCACAGTAAGTTCCTCTTCTTTCTCTCACAGTATCCTCACTCAGAATACAATATTCACAATGATACATAGTCGCAGTACATTTCCCTCTTAAAATAGGGTTTCCTTCTAGGGAAAAAAACCCTAACATAACTTCTACCGTTATATGTGTGACCTTATAATGAATGGTCCAAATTTACTAGAAATTACAATATACGTTTACAAGGCAATTTTTCCTTTGGGGGCTTCACCCCTAAACCCCCATCGGGGAATGTTGTCCCCCGAACCCTCATCGGGGGCCCACTTACCACCAAACCCTACAGGGGGGTAACCCTCCTTGCACTCCCCCGCATGGAGGAGTGTAAATTCTTCCGGGGTGTAAAGTCTTCATGGGGTACAAACACGGCTGAAAAAAAAGACCTCTAAATCCGGAAGATAATTAGGCTCCACAACAAAAAATCTCCCACTTGGAGACTAATCTCAACAACTCCATCGTTGTCGTATATGATGGACTATGATCCTTATTGGACTTGGAAAATTTTGCATCATCATCTTCATGCTTGAATACCAATTGAAACTGAGCAGGACCTCAATTTCCCTCTTGTTACTCCCTTTGTTAACATGTCTACAGGATTTTGGCTAGTGTGTATCTTTTCCAACTTCAAATGTCCATCTTCCAACACAGATCGTATGAAATGGTACCTGAGATGTATATGATTAGTATTCTAATGGAAGGCTGAGTTCTTTGCAACATGAATGGCACTCTCATTGTCACAGTACAACCTTCTATTCTCCTGCTTCTTTCTCAATTCCTCCATAAATCTCTATAACCAAATCATTTCTTTACTAGCCTTTGTAGTAGCAACATACTCTGCTTCTTTTGTTGAAAGTGAAACAACCTTTTTCATTTTCAAAATCCAACTTACTATTGTTCCACCTATAGTAAAAACATACCATGTGGTCCTCCTCCTACTATCTTTATCACCTACCATATCTAAATCAACATATCCATGTAGAACAGTGTTTGAAGCTTCAAAACATAATCCATGAGTAGCAGTACCTCTCAAATACCTTAGAATCCTCTTTACTTCCTCCCAATGTTCTTTACATGGATTGTTCATATATCTTCTCACAACTCCCACTGCAAGTGCAATATATAGTCTTGTGCAAACGATCACATATATCAAGCTGCCAACTGCTAATGAATAAGGGACCATGTACATGTATTCTATATCCTCTTGTGTCTTGGGACACATTTCCTTAGTTGATTTGAAATGGTTGGCCAAAGGTGTACTAATTGGTTTTAGATTTTTCATTCTAAACCTCTCCAATACATTTTCTATGTACTCACCCTGAGACAAAGTCAATTTGTGATTTTTCATGTATCTTATTATTCTCATACCAAGTATTTTATTTGTAGCACCCAAATCCTTAATCACAAATGAATTAGATAATTTCTTCTTAAGCACATTTATATCATGCATATTAGATCCTGCAACAATCATGTCATCTACATACAATAGCAAGATAATATAGCTTCCATTTTCTAGCCTTTTAAAGTAAACACAGTGATCAGAATGACATCTACTATAACCTTGTTCTATCATAAAATTGTCAAACTTCAAATACCATTGCCTTGAATCTTTCTTCAGGCCATACAAGCCCTTCTTCAACATGCATACCAAATCTTCCTTCCCTTTGACCTCATACCCCTGTGGCTTCTACATATACATCTCTTCCTCCAAATCCCCATGGATAATTTTTTATTTTACATCTAATTGTTCAAGATGAAAATATTCTACTTCCACAAGACTTAAAATAGTCCTAATTGAAGTCATTTTAAAAATAGGGAGAAAATATTTCATCAAAATATATACCTTTCTTTTGTGCAAACCCCTTTACAACAAGTCTATCCTTGTACTACTTTTTTCTTCCATGTTCGTCCTTCAACTTGTATACCCATTTATTCTGCAATGATTGTTTTCCTGCAAGAAACTAAACCAAACCCCAAGTATGGTTATTTACTAGGGAATCCATTTCCTCTTTCATTCATTTATCCCACTTCTTTTTAGTATCTACCTGCATTGCCTCTTCATAACATTCTGGTTAACGAGAATCAGTCAACAATAAATAATATAATGAAGGAGAGTATCATTCAAGGGGTATACTTAACCTGATAGATCTTATAAAAACACTTGCAGGAGTTTGAGGTACATGTTGCTCTTGTTATTGTACATTTGATTTTCTGGTACCTTTGGAATTTTTTTTCCAGTGATCTCATCAAACATTGTGTATTCTAGTTTTTCTTTTTCTTGTTTCTTTCCCTGCAACTGATCTGTGTACATGAACTTATTGAATATGAAATCTCTACTCCTAATGATTTTTTGATTTTCATAATCCCATAAGCGATAACCAAACTCATTAACACCATATCCAATAAAGGTAGACTTCTTGTATTTTTCCTCTAGCTTTGTTCTCTTTTCTTTATCAATGTCGACAAATGCTTCACAATCAAAAGTATTCAAAAAATAATAGTTTACCTTTTTACCTGTCCATGCCTCCTCTAGAATTCCACCATCCAAAGAACTTGAAGGTCCCCTGTTTATTAAGTAAACAATAGTATCTAAAGCATCTTGCCATAACTGTAAGGGAAAACCAACATGAAATATCATACTCCTTGCATGCTCCATGATTGTCATGTTCATCCTTTCTGACTTATCAATTTCTTATGGTATTCCTGGAACTATATTCTCTCTACGAATCCCATGATATGAACAATAATAATCTAACTCCTTGCTTCAATATTCACCTCCATTTTATAATCTAAGACACTTCAACATTTTTCCTATCTCATTCTCAACCAAAGCTTTCCATTTCTTAAAAGTATCAAAAACATCATATTTTTTTCAAATACAATAAACCCATGTTTTTCTAGTTTCATCATCAATAAAAGTAACATAATAACGAGATCCACCAAGAGATGATACCTGAGCCAGTCCCCATACATTTGTATGCACAATCTCTAACCTTTCACTCTTCTTTTATTTTCCGACTCTGAGAAATCTGAATCTCTTTTGTTTTCCATAAACACAATGCTCAAAGAAATCCAAATCAATTTGTTTAAGATATAGAAACAAATTTATTTTGTGAAGTATTTGCATCCTCTTCTCACGCGTGTGTCTAATCCTATGATGCCACAGTTTTGTGTCCACTCCTGTAGAAGCTAAATACATATAAGAGTTAGTATTACTAGTACATAAATACAATGTACCTACCTTCTCTCCTTTTGCTATCACCAATGATCCTTTCATGACCTTCCACACCTTATCTGTAAATATGGATATGAAACCTTCACTTGCCAACTTCCCTATTGAAATTAGATTTTTCCTTAAATCTGGAACATGTCTTACCTCTTTCAACAACCATTGGTTTCCATTCCTTTGCTTTATTTTTATCTTTCCCATTCCAAAAATTTTGCATGTTTCATCATCGCCCAAATGAACCTATCCAAAATCACCTTGGACATAATCTATAAAAAATTTCCTATGGGGTGTGGCATGAAATGAATCCCCTGAATATATTACCCAAGACTCAAAAATATGATCTACAGAAAGAATCAAAGCATCTTCTAACACAACACCTATTACATTTGCTTCCTGATTTTTCTCCTACTATCCATCTCTTTGTTTCTTTGGAGCTCTACAGTGTTTCTTCTGATGTCCTTTCTTCCCACAATTCCTGCACTCTATATTTCCAAATCTAGATTTGGATCTTCCCTTCCTAGAATTCTCGTGGTTCCCTGAGCCCTTTCCTCTATCCTTTTGTATTCCCATGTTCTCCATGTTTAATGCATTACTTTATGTCTCACCTATGCTTTTCTGTCACATTTCCTCACTAAGGATAACGCCAACAACATCATCAAATTTTAAAGTGTTTGAACTAGAGACAAATTTACTTACATCCATGACCAATCCATTCCATATTTTTGTCAATGATCACAACATTAGAAGAGCCATGACCTCATCATCAAAGTCCACTTTTACAGAAAATAGTTTATTAGTAACAATATTAAATTCATTTAAATGATCTGCAACAGACCCACCTTCTGACATCTTCATATTAAATAATCTCTTCATTAGAAATACCTTATTGCAAAGTGTTTGGGAACAATGACCCTTTCTTTATCTGTAATTAATGGGACATGATTCCTTTGAACAACAAGTTGTTCTCTTATGATAATCCTGTGCAACGTTTCTTCCATTGTACTTGCCAGAATGTCTAGCTTAGATTCTAAAGATTTCATCTTCTCCTTTGCTATTTTCTCCCTTTCTTCTGCCTTGATCATTGAACTTTTGATCAACAAATGGGCTTCCAAACTTATCGCGCTATCTTTCATTTCTTTGAGTGTAGTAGTGTTCCTTTCTCTCAACTAAAAAACCATCTCTGGATCAAATGAATCTGGGTAGTGTAAGAGATCTAAACCAAGAGGTTGTCTTATATCAGTAGGCATTGAATGGTAGACTTGATTGAATCTAGCTGAAAATTGTTGCATTGTTTCTCCTCTATGCCTTTTCAAGTGATTATATTCTTCCAAAATGAGGAAGGGATTCCTCTTAATCACCCATTGACCCAAGAAAAATTTCACAAATTGATTGAGGTCATTGATGCTTGCAGCTGGCAGATCTTTATACCATTTCTTAGCTCTACTTTGCAAAGATAAAGCAAAAAACCTAATAATAACATCATTGTTTTCCACCTCAAAAAGGTCAAGATAATTTTCAAAACCTTGAATGTGTTTTTCAGCAATGATGTAGCCATATTCTCCATCAAATCTAGGAATATATTGGAAGTAATTGGTAGGGAAATCATGGAGTATGGGAGGTAACACAAGAGGCTTGTATATATCTCAGATTTTTACAGGTGTAGAAGTATGTACAGGGATTGCAATGCTAGGATTAACCTCTTGAGGCTCATTAGGTTGAACATGCTCTTCATGAATTGTGGCAGTATTATCTGGATCATGATCATGAGAAGGGAAGAAATAATTAAAAATAAAACCAATCATATATTAGATAAACTTCCAACTTAAATACCTGATCTTTTTAGATGGTATGGTCATGTTTCAAGTCCTTCCTCCTGTGGAGTCTTTGAATTGGAACTAATTTGTAAGATGATTGGAGTCGCCAGGTGGATGATTCATCCTTCTTGTGTCTGATCACTATCCACCATCAATTATCAAATATGGAATTTGATATGATTTCTGAGGAAGGTTCCCCAGTATGGTCTCCATTATGTTAACACTTTGTAATTTTCCCAAGGCTGAGGAGGCAATCACTGAGGTAACATCAAAGAATTTGGAGTCCTAGATCTAGCCCTCCAAGACTCAGAGAGGGATCTCTATGTCTGATCTAGCTTTGTTTGGATTGGGTGTTAGGCTATTTATTACTGTACTGAGTTTTGTTTATAAATTGGTTGGCTGGAACTGAAAGGGAAGGCCATTAGGTAATGGAGTCAAAGAGGCCAAGGTGATCAATTTGTAGAAGTATTAAGTTAAATAGAAATAGGGTAAGGTAGACATACTATTGAATCTGGTAAATTTGAATGACATGAAATATGAGGAAAGAGACAAGATCAATTGAGAAACAGAGCAATTAATAATTCTTCCACTAAATATCAGAAGAAAACATTTACAATATCCACAGTCAGAATCTGAGTGTATCTGATGCAGGAGCATCGCTAAAACATCAAGCGAGCCAGCGCGGAAGCGGAAGATAGCTAGAAGGCGTCCAACACAAATTTTTGAAAACACCTTGAAACTGTTGCACGGACATTAATGAGGAGATTTAATGAGGCGCACTTTGTATATTGTAAATGAACCTTGAGCGGATAGCTCTCGTCCTTTAGTAGATAATCGACATTTAATATAGTTAATGCAGGTAGATAGGATTTTAATTCATAGATTAGACTGTTTTCAGAAGAAGGAGGGAGAACGGATATAGACACCCTCATTGTGCATTGTAACATTATTCAGAAGCATTTGGAGCAAGAAGAAGCAGAGAGCTATGTAAGACATCCATGTATAGATATTTGAATTAACAGAAGAGTTCTAATTCAAATTCATGGTTTGTGTTGTTCTCTGTGTATTTGATGTTGATATGCTCATGAATGTTTTCTTCCTGTCATACATTTTCTTTTATATGCTGTGTATGTGATTTCATGTATGAATTGAAGTCTGAGAGGGAGAAGGAATGAGTTTCAATTGCTTCTCTATTTGAGCCAGAGGTTCCTGCAAGGAGTGCAGTCGAATTGTCTACAAGGAGTGTGTTGATAGAGGGTCAGATAGAGGTAACTTTTGTCTCATTCATCCCAAAGGTGCAGTTGGGTACAAGAGCCGTGCAAGGAGTGCGCAGGCCAGGTAAAAGACTCAGGGTTGTGAACCTGAGGGAAAGTGTTGAAGGACTGTTGTTGCAGGCGTGCGTAGAATCGAAGACTTCAACACTTAGCATGATTGAAGGTTTTCCGCAAGGAGTGTGAGCAAGGAGTTTCCTTTTGAGAACTTAGAGAAGTGGAAAAAGCTCAGGAAGGATAGGCTTTTGATTTTGTCGAAAGACAGTGTAGTGAAATTGTGCCTTGAAGGTTGGCAAGAAGTGTCGCAAGTTTGCGAGCAGGTGAACGAGTTCCGTGAAGAGGGACACTTAGTTGTTCCACGAGCTTCGTTGGAAGAAATAGACGATCGGAATTCCCCTAGGAGAATTCACGAATCACCATAAGCCGTTAGATATTGGAAAGGTGGAGGGAAGATACGGCGACGTATTCCCGAAGGGTTCCAAGCTCAAGAGGTACGGAGCCATTGATCAGGACCACGAGGGTCGTTGGATTCACACGCATATCGTGGATCAGGGTTTCGTGAGTCAAAGCTCCAAATTTTTACAACAGGAATCACGATATCACGATACGCGATATCCCGACAGTCAAGGGGCAATGTGTGTGGGCCACAATGGAGTTAGTTAGTGTAGGACAGGTGGCACACTATATCAGATTTCAGGAAAAGTAAAGTCCCGAAACCATTGACATCAGGATTCACGATCCCACGAAGTCTGAAATCTCGATAGGAGTGACGGAAAGTGGAAAAGTCAACTCGCATGTGTGCGTCGAAGTTTCGGCGTATCGGGTATCAGGAGTTGGTAAGATGAGTTGCTTGGTATCGCGAGTACCGAAATCGTGATAGGGAAATTTCCAATAGAGGAAAGAGAAAATTCAGCATTGACTGGCCATCGGGTCTCGGGGATTCGAGAGCCCAGTGATAGACCTTTGACATCGCGAAGTCGCTAAGTACGATTCCTAGATAAGCAAAGAAAGGGTATCGAGTGATAGTTCTGTGGGTGCATATTTCTCGATAGGGAAATAGAAGAACCTTGGCGTTCTTCAGGCTGAGGGAGAGAAGATCTTGTGTGAGTGGGCGTGCCTGCGGGTGTGGCTGCGTCAGTTTGGTATTAGAGCGCAGAAGGATATTTTTCTTTCTGTAGCAGAGAAAGAGAATTCGCCATGCCACCCAGGAGAAGGGATGCACAGTCACCCGATCTAGAGGATAGGGAGGTGCGGAGAAGAGGCAGGCAGGTAACCAATCCAGAAATGGAGAGACAAATGCGTGACCTCCAAGTGAGACTTGAAGACATGGAGACAACGCAAAGACGCACAACTAGTGTCAGAGATCTGAGTGATTCTAAGAGCGAGGTTGAGGTTGAACGAGAGGAGGAAGTTGCAGCCAAAGATGCATTAAACGAGTGTTTGATCAGATCTATTTCCAGGATGGGTGCAAAAGCAAAGATAGGCATTCCAGTTTACGAGGGAATCTTGGACGCAGAGGAGCTTCTAGATTGGATTAGAGCTCTAGATACATACTTTGATTATGAAGAGGTCGAAGAGGATAAGAAATTCATGCATGCATCATGAGATTGAAGGGACACACAACATTATGGTGGGACGAGATACAAGAAGATAGACGTTGCAAGGGCAAGCAGAACATCAAGAGCTGGGACAGGATGATTGCAAAGATGAAGGCAAAATTCATCCCCAGAGATTATCTAATTACTCTTTTCAGGAGGATGCAGAACCTGAGACAGAAGCTGATGACAATGAAGGAATACACAGAGGAATTCTATCGACTGAACATCAGGGCAGGTCATCGAGAGAGTGATGATGAGAAGGTTTCCAGGTATATGAATGGACTAAGATATGATATCTAGGACGAGATGAGCATGGTAACCATATGAACGGTGGAAGATGCTTATCAGATGGCTCTGAAAGCTGAAGAGAAGATGAGCCGAAAATAGAGTCAGAGAGGCTGAGGTAGAAGCCATCCCAGAGGCAAAGCAGTTGCCCAAGACAAATATCAGAAGCCCAAGGAGGAATGGAAGAAACCTCAGACTCGTATAGAGAGAGGTGGAACCTCGCAACAGGGGCCAGGGGGCCATATGTTGAACAAAGAGGGTAGCATACAGAGCAGAGGGGAGATTATGCTGACAACAACACTTTTCCTCATACTAGAGTC
>SNQJ01S0062460.1:40085-67625 GCA_010110895.2 Picea sitchensis
TTTAGTTAGATTTATATTACATTGTTTAATTTCAGTAATTATATTAGATTGTTTAATTTTAGTAGTTCGTATTTCCTTTTCATAAATACAAAAATCAAAAAGAGATTCGTGGTTATCTCAGGGTAGCGAATACATATGATTTTTGCAGGTTTTAATCAAATCTGTAGGTTGTCCATATTGTACATTTGTGAATGAGAATTATTATAGTTGGTAATTAGGCAGTTGATTTGAGTTATTATAATCATAATTAGTATTTTGTATATATAATAGTTAGTAGTTTGTGGTTATATTAGTGTAGTTAGTGTATGTTTGTTTTATTAGTTTCTAGTTTCCTTTATTAGTATTAGTTGCTTTTATTATTTTAGTTCTTTTTCTTTGTTTTATTAGTTTCTAGTTTCCTTTAGATTTATTAGCTCAGATCATTTCTCTCTTTGGTTTTCCTAGAAGACCTTAGAGCGGCCAATGGATCCGTTAAGCTCGTCAGGGTGGTCCATTCCAAACAGCTTGGGTTATTTAGACAACCTCGGACCGGTTCCACTCTCCCAGTTGACGGACGGTCAATTTCTCCCGTCAACACGTCTATGATACATTTTTGTTATATTATTGGATATCCATGTCACTCTTTACATTTCTTTATTATATCTTCGCTCTCATTTCATGCTGAAAATAATTTGGATCAATGGTATCAGAGCAGGCTACTCTTGATCGTTTTTCAGTGCATGTCCCCGATGAGGTCTGAGTATAGAAAGTTGGGTCTCAATCTTGTCTCTATTGAAGACAATAACTCTCACATGCCCAATAAAATATCCATGGTGGAAGAAAATAAAAATGATAGAGAAGGCGATTCTATTAATATGTTGCTTGAGAAAGTTCTCACGCAATAGAGGGACAAAATGATGGGGAATTTTTCCCACATACTTCAACGCCTGCCGATAAAAACAATAGCGGCTTCATAAAGAGGACACTTTGGAGGAACCTCACCTTTCAAGGTACAAGTTAATTTTGATATTCCCATATTTGAAGGACACATAGATGCAGATGCCCTAGAAAAATGGTTAAATCTGCTAGAAAGTCATTTCTTTGTTCATAATTTCTTTGACAGGGAAAAGATCACCTTCACACTCCTTAAGGATATCCCCCATGTCAAACATCGGTGGGAAAGTTACTGGGAGAAAATTTCCATAGAAGAGTTTGGAATATATGGGGCTGATCCCACTTGGGATTTTTTTGTGGATGTGGTAAAGGAACAGTATTACCCTATTGGAAACTATGAGGACCAGTACATGAGATGGACCACACTGCAGAAAGAGAGGGGCCAAGAAGTTTTAGATTTCATCAATACCTTATATACCTTGCACACTAATATGGGTATCAAAGACAACAAAATTTGGTTCTGAAATACTGTGGAGCTCTACACAGATACATCCAAACTGAAATGGATTTTATGGACATCTCATCACTCGATGTTGCTTATTGATATGTTTTTAAAATCGAGTAGAAATTTAGGCACCAGTACAAATGGGAGTTTGGGTTTGAAAATATGCAACAACCAAAGTATTATAAATACAACCCTAACAAACAATCTCCTGAAAACCAATCCAAGCCACAGGAAAAGAAGGGTCACGAAAAGACAAAGAAGGACACCAAAAAATGGTGTGATTTCCACAAAATCCCCTAGCACAACACCAATGAATGTCGCTCAAAACAATGATTGGTGTTGAAGGATAAAGATAAGGAGATGAACCCTAATTCAGAATCTGATTCATAAAATATTGATAAAAGACAAATCATCGATGCAGACCCCACTTCTATTGTCGCGACTGCAACAATTCAACCATAAGAACCCATAGATCCTGAAGAGGGGGAGTGCCTTTTTAATTCATAGATGTCGATGAAGGGGACCCCACTGCATTTTATTTTTTATAGTGGAAGATATAATAACCTCATCTCAATAGAGGTCATCAAACATTTGGGATTGTCGACAACACCACACCCGCAAGCATAAAACATTGGATGGCTTCACTAGGGATAGGATCTTCATGTGAGACAATAGTGTCGATTATCATATGGAATCCAAACCTTCAAGGATGAGGTATTATGTGATGTTTCCCTTCTAGATGTATGTGATGTTCTCTTGGGAGAACCATATGCGTGGAAGCACCATGCTATCTATGAGCCTTGACCCCGTAGTGTCATTGTTACTCTGGGGGGTCATCTCTACAGGATACTAGAGGTAGTTCCAACTACTTTCCCACCTAAACAATGCCTCAAGGTAGTATCTCATACTACAAAATTCAGCTTCTTCACAATCTGTTCAAAAGGTGAACAAAAGGATACTGCAACCACTACAGCCTCGGCCCAAGAACCTTCTATCCAATAGAAGCGGGTCAACAAGACTGAAGAAAATAAAAAATATTCTTGTTTCACCCAGAAATTTCATGTATCTTGAATGGTTGAACAGATTCAACTCTACCAACAACATGTTCATGACATCCTTCCACAACGCAATGTCTCCAACAAGGAAAGCAATGCACCAAGATTCAATCACTTTCCCCTCTCCCCCGGGAACTCAAAGAAATGGATACCATTGCTTCCTAAGGAGAGAGGATTGATCCAGGTGGATATCAACAACCACTCACCTTTTCTATCTAGCTCAAAACATTTTTTTGGCAATTTTGGCAATTTACTATTTTTAGCAGTTCTTAACTTCGGGGCCATTTGAGGGTCTAAATGAAGATTTTTCGGGATAAATCTTATTAAGGATAGTTGAACTCTCTTATTGAGCCCCAAAAATGAATCTCATTGATGATTCCTTTCCAATGAGATATCGTGCACTCCAAAGGAAGATTGTATGCCAAAGTTACGCCCCCGAGAAGTTCATACACCAAACTACCCAAAACAGGGTCCACAAAATTGTTGAATTTTCATCTTCCGGGGTTAGGGTTTTGTATTTTCTTTATGATAAAAAGGCCTTTGGAGCCTCATTGTAAAATAATATTCTTGCAAATGTGAATATCCATCACATCTCTTGTCAAAGAGAAGCTACCACCATTCTAGCGAGTCTTTCACTCTGTATTTTTACAGTCTTTGTACATTTTCTCTCATTAATACAAAAGTGTGTATTACTGTATCTCTATGTTTATGGTTTCATCTATGATACATTTCTGTTATAATATTGGATATCCGCATTATCTATGTATATTTATTTATTATATCTCTACTCTCATTTCATTCCAAAAATAATCTGGATCAACAAGTCTGATCAAAATTGGATGTGCCAAGTGGAATTTATGTTAACTTCCCCACACCTTGCTGATTTTTGTCCCTTCCAAGAGAGTGTACTTGTAAAGCGTGCCAAGATCACAATATATGATATTTTATTTTGAAACATGTACCATAAATACTACAGACTGTCTAATGTCCAAAGCAACTAGTCTCACTTAATTTGAATACTCATTGAAGAATATATCATTGTTTTACCCAGAAGACCTGTTTGAGACTAGTTAATATGAGTAGTCAGATACCCTATCTTACACAGGGTATATCCACAAAAATAGGATGAACCAGAAGTTGAAATTTTTATCACATATACCTTGATAATTTATATGAATATCCTCTACATTTCAGGTTCTGAAATGTTACATAAAAAATTGTATGGAGAAAATTATGAGATGTATACATTCAGGATGATTCCATAAGCCTATCTTACATAGGATATATCTATGAAATTATAAGGCCTCAAGAGATGAAATTTTTACTCCACATACCTTGATCCGTCTACTAAATGTCCTCTAAGCGGTTCCTTATGAAACACCACAGAACAAAATTTATAGCAAAAATTCCAAAGTGTCTCAAATGTAGCAGTGAAATCCCAAGACCTTGAGCTCTGATACAAAATGTTAGGAACCAAATATAAATATAACATAGAAAAAGCTCAGAATAAGTACTCAATGCCTTGAGAAAGAGATAATTTCATATGATAAGCCTCTTCAAGGGGGAAACCTCCTTATATACCACATAAATTTCCAAATACAATATGATTCCAAATGAAAAGGTCTCCTTGGTATATATAGGATACTAAGAGGTACAATTACAACTAATGGACCCAAACCAACATAAATAAAATAACATTAGTTATGTAATATTCCCTAATTAAGGGGTAATGTGACATTATTTAGGGCTTAACATTGTCTAGGAAAGGAAGATGAAGTTTGGCTATGTCAAAAACGAATGGGTCACATAAACTTCGATAATGTTGTCAAAGTCAGGAAAAAGGAAGCAGTCAGAAAAATTCCCAAGATCAGGAAGACAACCAACACATTATGCAATCATTGTCAATGAGGAAATAAAACAATGACCAGGTTCAAATCAAAGGAATACTCAACGACAAGGAAATTGTGCATATTGATCTAGTTGGACCAACTAGAACAAATGGTTTAAAAGGTGAGAAATACTTTATTTTATTGGTTAATGATTATACAAGAATGATTGAAGTTTGTTTTCTTAGGAATAAATCATAAACATTTGAAAACTTCAAAATATACAAAGAAATGGTTGAAAATGAAATGGATTCAAAAATCAAATGTTTGAGATCATAAAATGGAGAGTTTACTTAAAAAGAATTTATGGACTTCTACATCAAGCATGGAATAAAAATGCAATTCTTCGTTGCTAGGACACCTCAACAGAATGGGTTCATTGAAAGAAAGAACATGACAGAATAGGAAATGACTCGAACAATGTTAATGGATTCCAAGTTGACAGATATTTTTTGGACACATGCAGTGCATACAACAGTTCACATTAAAAAAAGAGTAATGCTTAGAAACAACAATGAAAAAACTCCCTACGAGCTATGGAAATGAATACCAACAAATGTGAATCACTTCAGAGTTTTTGGAAGCAAATGCTACATCAAAAGAGAACATGGAAGAATGGGAAAGTTTGATTCTCATGTAGACAAAGGATACTTATTGGTTGCTCAAGTACAAGGAAATCATACAAATGTTACAATCTAAGGCTAAAAAAAGTTGTGGAAAGAATCACTGTAACAATTGATGAGACAAGTGGATGGAAATTAAAAGAAGAAAAGGAATCAGTGGAATAGATTTATGAAGAAGAAGCAAAGGATGAAGAAGAAACATAAGGGGAAGATGAAGAAGATCATATAGAAGTATAAGAGAAAGTACCACTAGTACCTCCAAAGATAGCTATCAAATGAATACAGAAGAATCATCCTTCAGATCATATTATCGAGAAAAAAGATGTAGGAATTGAGAATAGAAGAAGAACTCTTTAACTAGAACATTTGCACCTAGAACTCTTATCTTCAATTGAACCAAATGGTTTTGAAGAAGCCAACAAGGATGAATTATGGAAAAAGTCCATGAATGAAGAGTAGGGTCAAATAGAGAAGAATGAAACTTAGGAATTGGTTCCAAGACCAAGGCACAAGAATGTATTCAACACAAAGTGGGTCTTCTAAAATAAATTGAATGAAGATGGAAATGTTACTAGGAACAAAGATAGATTGGTATGTAAAGGATACACACAGGTTGAAGGTATCGAATTTGAAGAGACATTTTCCACATTTGATAGAATGGAAGCAATCAGATTGATCCTAGCTTATGCATTCTCCAAGAATATTAAAGTGTATCATATGGACATGAAATCAACTTTTCTGAATGGGGAACTTGAAGAAGAAGTCTACATTGAGAAATTATAAGGATTCAGTTGTCAAAGAATGAAGATTATCTGTTCAAGTTGAATACGTCCTTATATGGTGTAAACTAATCCCCTAGAGCATGGTATTACAAATTGGTTGGATATATATAGCAACAAGGGTTCAGAAAATGAAATGCAGACAACAACCTCTACATCAAGGTAACTCAATATAGTATTTGATTAATTGAAGTTTATGTTGATGATATTATTTTTGGAAGTGATGATGTTATTTTTAGTACTATGTAGTGTGTGTTCTATGATTCTCCCTAGCTTTACCTTAGAGTGTCAGTTGATCATTTCACAAAGTGGAAGATCAATAGCTTCGCCATTCATGTAGGCTCTAGGGACTTCCACCGTAAATTTGGAGCCACCACTGCCACCGTTGAGGTGAAGGTTAGATCAAGAAGGTTCTTTTGAAACTATCGGGCCACACGAAATTGTGCCTGATCCTATTCTAAGAAAAGACATTCAGGTAGTCCCCCCTAAGGTGACTTATCATGATCATCATCTCATTAGGTGACTGGATATGGAAGCGAGTAACACTACTTCTACTAGGATTCATCATACTCCCATCCTATTCGCATGTGGAGGAGGCATCATACCTCCTCCCCCACCTTCACCTACAAGGAATATCTCTAGTCAGACACCTACCACTTCTAGTAGTGGCACAGTCTCTTCCATGACTTCGACCATTGTTTATACTTCTACAATACATAATACTTATGATGCTCCTTTCACATATGGGATGTCGGGTTTTTATATAAGCTCAACTTTAACTTTAATATATATATTGTTGGTATGGGTAAAGGGAGTTCTAATTCTCACTTTAAAAGATCCCTCAGGGGCACTTATTCTCCATATAATGCATTCCCTTACGGTGGGGGTCAAATCCCTCCTTTATCCCCCTCAATTGAAGGTTCTTTTTAGCAACCAGTTGGGCCTAGTACCAGTTCCAATTTGTTTAGTAGAGGGATTCAAGGGCCTTAGTCCTTTATGACTCCATTTGGGTCTATTATTTTCTCTTTATTTGGTTCTTTTGGAAATAATTTTTTCTTGTCGTCGGTGCTTTTTTCTGAGGGGAAACCCCTTTCTCAATCAACTTAATCCAATGCAAGGCTTTGTTCCTTCATAGGAGTGATGACATAATCCTTTTTCTCTCAAGGTATTGGAAATCCCTAGCAGGGTTCTATGCCTCTGCTAGGGATGTTGATCGGGTGCAACCCCTCCCATGTTTAGTGGAACCCTAGGAAAGGTGCAGTTCCTACGCCAGGAGGATCAACTAGGGGAAACCCCAACCAAGTTTTTTGGAATACCATGTAGATCAAAATCCCTACCCAAGGTATGTCATCAAATTATTCGAATCCTTCGATGATTTATACTAGCACATAAACCCCTTATACTTGCCAAGGAAACCCTAGTTTTTACCAGAACCCTAGTCAACACACGATCCTTTCCTAGCAACCTGGTGCCAACGAAAATTCAGTTTCATCTTTTCCTTTAAATCCACCACAACCTAGGTTACCCTTTCTAGAAAATATTCATCTTCCAGACTTATCAAGGTTGTTAAATGATCCTATTTTTCATGATCCACCTTGGCCTCCTGTGCCGACTAAGTTTCCCTCAGACATACCAAAATTTGAAGGCAAGACTGGAAACGATCCAGGCGATCATGTTACAACTTTTCACTTGTGGTGCTCTTCCAACTCACTAAATGATGACTCTATCAAGTTGTGTTTTTTTTATTTCGCTCTCATAGGAGGTGTTGTGAAGTGGTATATTGATATTGATGGATCGAAGTATGATTACTTTAATGATATGGAAATGGATTTCTTAAACCATTTTCAACTACCAGTGAGATACGACGACGACACCGAGTTGCTGGCCAATTTTGAGGAGACTAAGGATGTTGATATCTCCGATCATATTCAAGGATGGAATCTCCAGAAGAACTTGATCAAATTAAATTTCCTTCATGCATTTTTTCTCGAGTGGTTCCTGAAGTCTTTGGTGCCTTGTGTCTCCAAAGACGTCGCAACTTCCAAAGTGTTTTCTAAGGAGGAGGCTATTATGAGGGCTCAAAAGATATAATTGATTTATTCTCAATCCTTCATGTTGTATGAGATTCTTCCTGATGCACCATGGTCGAAATTTGACTTAACCAAACCGAAGTTTGTTCCTCATGCCAATGGTATAGTAGGATCAGCACAAAACAAGCCCACAGATCAATTGTCTAATCAAATGCAACAGTTGTCGCTACAACAAAATGTGGCCAGCCAAACTTCTAGTATGGCTACCCTTTCCACCGACACGTCGAAAGTACATAGTGTACATATGAAGAACCGCATGAAGAACCAACATTTCGAGGGGAAAAGAAAGGGTAAAGGAAATAAATGCAAGAGGGGTAATGATAAAAAGGATGCTAAAAATGTTGGTGAAGGGAAAAACAAGAAGCAAAGGTTAAGTTTCCATGTAATATTTGCACAGATGAGCACTTGACTCATCATTTCCCTTGGCTTGAGGAAGCCCATAATATTTTGGCACAAAAACAACCTGTTTTCTTAACTAACCCTTTCCCTCAAGGGTAGAATATGGCACAAGCTTCCTCATACACAACCACCACTGGGGGAAATCAGGGTGCCCCCATGCTTAATGCCAATACTAGAGCCGCTAACATATGCATGATGAGATTATATTATCATGTTCATACCAGGGCTCATGATTACATAATGCTTGAATGATGCAAGAGCATCGCTCCAACCCAACAACGTGCAAGCTAGACAACACATTCAATGCACATTCAAGGAAGGTAGAGGTTCCATCCTTCTCATTTTAAATTTTAAATTGTAATTAAATGTTTGTAAGGATGGAAGAGCCACGCTAGTGCCTTTGTGTAGGTAGGATATGAAGTATCCTTTAATGGTTGATAGGTTGATGAATATCTAGATCTGATTCAGGCTAGATGGAATTGATTGTAATTCAGTGTAATTAATGAGAGTAGGTAGCTTGGAGGGAAAGGCTCGAGGAGCCCTCTTTTGTAAAATATATTTGTATATAGAATTCATTAGATAAGGATAGAACAAATTAGACTAGAGGAGATTATGTTAGAGAGGAGAGAGAGATCCGAGACTCTATTTCAGTCCGAGCTTTTGTAAACATTGTAACTGACATTCAAATTAATATAAAGAGCATTTTGTCCTACATATGATTCTATGTGTTTTATGTGTATTTGATGAATGCCATTTGTGTGTTGATTTATGTTGTAGATGTATGTTAGGTTCCATCTACACGGATAGACAAAATTTGCTATCTGTGGGTTTTTTTATTTCATTCTTGGTTCTTTTTTGCTTAATGAAAGACGTTGCATGACAGAGTGTTGAAGACTCTATGAGCTAGTGAAAAGAGTGCACATATGAGTTATATGGAATTCAGGAAAGAACGTGCTAGGAGGGTGCACCAGAGGAATCATAAAATCAAATGAAAACCTCAAGGTTACTGAACACCTTGGATGAAAGACTGTTCAGAGGAAGGCACATAGAGACATAATTACTGAGGATTATGTGAAGCTCTACCAGGAGGGCAACGAGCGAGTGAAAAGAGTGCACAAGAATAAATCTATTTTGAGTTCAGAGATAAGGTAAGTGTCCAGGAGGAGGACACTTACAAAGTTGTTGAATACTTTGCAAGCTCGGCAAGGAGTGCTTGAGAAAAATTCGTCAGGAGGGCACTTGCATCTCTTCGAGGGATAGAAGGGACAAAGACCTTTGAGGTCCAAGCAATTTAAGATCAAGGGGAAAGAGTTGTTGAACAATATAGAGGAAGACCTGTGCAAGGCGTGGACCACGCCAACACTCAGGCGAAGTGTTGAAGACAACCAGTTGAAGGTCGATCGAGCAGAAGGAGTGTGCAAGGAAGCGAACTGTTTCAAGTTCGTAAGATCAGGAAAAATAGTACCTTTGTGTACAAGGTTCCTATAGAAATAAGCAAAATGCCAAGACACTTCGAATTCCAAGCCACAAAAAATATCAGGAGAAGTAGCACGAAGTTTCACATATAGCGCAAGTGTGCGCAGGGTCAAGGTCAAGTTTCACTGACAAAATATTAGGAGGGAAAGCAGAAGTTGAGACCCAACATTCGGGCTCACAGGAGGACAATCGAAGGCTGAGACCTTTGGAAAGTTGTAAATCTTCTAGGTCAGGAAGAAATTGAAAGCTAAGGAGGAGGATCGTTGGCATCCATTAGATCAGCTGCAGAGGAGGATATCTAGACCATCGAAAATACTTCCAGATAGGAGAAGTGAGCACAAGAGAAGATCATATCTAAGTCATAGGATCTGGGAGCACGTGGACCAACAGTCGTTGGATCCCGAGAATGTGCACAAGGTTTAAACCCTTTGGAGTTTCACAAGAGAGTGGACATCCCAAAACATGAAGTCCCAAAATCATCGTAGCCGACCATCAATATAGGACACATGGCGAAGGATCATCATTTCACTAATTCGTAGGAGGGAAAGGTCAAAGGGTTGGCTTGTGATAATTCACAAAGTGAAAACTCGTGAAAAGATCACAACCGTTGATCACAGAGAGATCTGGACCATTGATTGTCCAAGGAGAATTTTGGGATATTGGGGATCAGGAGCAGGGAGGTGATCAATCCTCCTACTTCGTGAAATGTGAAATCCCAATTCATGAAGAATAGATCTAAGCCGTCAGATCGCGAGAGAGGCATGACCGTTGATATGGGTCAGCAGATTTCAAAATTCCAGGGATCGAACTTTGGAGCAAAGCATTGGGCTACATTTCAACTTCACAAGTTGTGAAGTCTCGAAGCACTTGGAGGATTGGACCCAGATTGTGGTGAATGGTCATATGAGCAGAGATAAGGAAAGGAGCTAGCATCCGTTAAGCCATTTTCATAGTTTTGGGAATTGAAAGATTTGTGGTGAATCATACGTAGAAGTACCAACACGCAAAATAGTGAAATGCCTTTCGATAGGCATGCGGTCACAGTCGGTTGTCACGTGTAGGAAGCTTGCGCTCAGTGCTTGTTCGCGCGGGCCGAGTTTCACAAGGACCTCTAGATAGTTGTTTGTGGAGGTTCCAGCAGGGACCTGAAAGAGATAATTAAGCTCGCGTATTTGAATATCCAATGATCTAGAGTTCAACGGACCTGATGAGGTAGAGGGTCTGTGTCATGTGGTATCAGAGTGAGAATTTTCGTCTGTAGATTTCAGGTTTAAGAGAAGAAGGATATAGAGTGAAATGATATGTGCAAGGAGATTTGTTTGCATGTAGGAAATGGACATTTGAGAGCTATGTGAGTTGTAGGAGAAGTTGGGAATTCTCTCAATTGTAGAATAAATGACAGACTTTCCAAGAAGGTAGGTACAGGAAGAAGATGGCTACTGAAGTCCATGAACGTGGTCCAAGAGAAGACTTCCAACAGAAAAGCAAGGATGAGATAGACAAAGAGCTCAGCGAGATAAGAGCGCAAATGGAGAAGCTTGCATTTGAAATGCAGGAGGATGCTAAAGTGCATTAGGTGTATGAATGACCCATGAAGAAGAAGGTGAAGTGGTCCATTCAAAAATTGTTGTCTAGAGGAAAGAAAAGGTTGCTGAGAATGTGGCTAGGGTATGTTGAAAGTCTCAAAGGTGAGGAGTAGATGGTTCACATCTGTGAGCCAGAAATTGGGAAGAGTCTCAGTGATGATGAGGAGACGAGATCAGAGAAGTGTCTTAGAAACTGCCAGGTGGGCAGTGATGAACTTTCAATTTTTGAGGTGGGAAAGGGAAGCGAGATGATATTGGTTGAAGGTCTCATGAACTCATAGGTGAGTTCATATCATAAAGGAGAGATGATGCAAAAGGATCAGAATTAATTTCTGGTCATTGGAGGAATTGAGATATTCCTTCCAAATAGCCTAGTTGAGGCCAAAGTGTGTGTCATAGATGCAACAATAGAAGGAAATATAGAAGAGACTATCAAAGAGAAAGAAGAAATGGAACAAACATCAAAATCTGCCCCAAGAGAAGAAGAGCATGCATATAAGGTGCTCACTCCATGGGAGAAGGAGTTGGAGATGTTGGAGGATTGGTTGAACGATCCAGAGCCAATAGATGACTGCCATGAGAAGACAATCATGCAGATCGTAGGAGAAGAGCATTCGACAAAATTTCTCAGAAATTTCAGCCAAGAAGCTAAACATGATATGACTGCAGCACTGAAGTCTGTAACAGAAAATGAAGAAGAATTCTAGTCTGGGGAGCAGCTGGAGGAAGCTAGAGATGAACCAACAGGAGAACTAGTAGAAGAAAAGATGTCATAAAGATGATCTGAGCAATAGCTCATTGATGATACTGCAGAACTAAACTTTGCAATAGAGTGGGAAGTTAATGCCACAAGATATGGAGAAAATCACAAGGTGATCAAGTTGATCTGCCCATCAATGAGGAGGGGGTGCAGTGGAGTAGACTGCATAAAGAGATCCAACCATTGGAACAGTTGGATAGGGAGATAGAAGAAATAAGGAGGCTAATGTTGAGGTCACCACAAGAAGCAGTCAACAAAGGGAAGTTGAGCAAAAGGGAGCCTTCCATAACAATAGGGAAGAAGCAGCAACAACGCCAAAGTAGTGGAGCAGATGGACAACTCCAATAAACAATTTGGGATCCAGGTGGATTTCAATAGAGTTGGGAAGTTCATGAGAAGGAGATCATGATTTTTTTACAAAAATGGAGTATGATGTAGGAGCATCGCTCCAACCTAGAATGCGCCAGCTAGACAACACATTCATGCACATTCAGGAAAGGGAGAGGCGCCAAACCTCTCATTTAAAATTTTAAATTTTAAATTGTAATTAAATGTTTGTAAGGCTTGAAGAACCACGTCGATGCATTTGTGTAGGCAGGAGATGGAGTCTCCTTCAATGGTTGACAGATTAATGAAGATCCAGATCCGATTCGGGATATATGGCATTGATTGTAATTCATTGTAATTAATGAGAGTAGGTAGCTTGGAGGGAAAGGCTTGAGGATCCCTCTTTTGTAAAATATATTTTCATCTAGAATTCATTAGATAAGGCTAGAACAAATTAGACTAGAGGATATTATGTTAGAGAGGAGAGAGAGAACCGAGACTTTGTTGGAGTCCGATCTTTTGTAAACATTGTAACAAACATTCAAATTAATATAAAGAGAAGTTTTTCCTTCATATGATTCTATGTGTTTTATTTTTATTTGATGAATGTCATTTGGGTGTTCATTTATGTTGTAGATGTATGTTAGGTTCCATCTCCAGGGATAGACAAAATTTGTTATCTGTGGGTTTTCTGATTTCAGTCTGGGTTCTTTGTGGCTTAATGAAAGGGGTTACATAACAAAGTGTTGAAGACTTTGTGAGTCAGTGCAAGGAGTTCACATTTGAGTTCTGTGGAATTTAGGAAAGACTGTGCCAGGAGGGCACACAAGAGGAATCATAAACTCAAAGGAAAATCTCAAGGTTACTAAACAGCTTGGAAAAAAGACTGTGCAGAGGAAGGCACATACAGAAAGAATTATTGGGGATACTGTGAAGCTATGCAAGGAGGGAAACGAGTGAGTGCAAAGAGTGCACAAGAATAACTCTATTTTGAGTCTAGAGATAAGGGAAGTGTAAAGGAGGAGGAAACTTACAGAGTTGTTGAATACTTTTCAAGCTTAGCAAGGAGTGCTTGAGTGGAAGTCACCAAGAGGGAACTTGCATCTCTTCAAGGGATAAGACAGACATAGACCTTTGATGTCCAAGAAGTTGAAGATCAAGGGGACAAAGTTGCTGAAAACTCTAGAGGAAGACCTGTGGAAGGAGTGCACCAGGCCAACACTCAGACGAAGTGTTGAAGACAACCAATTGAAGTCTGGTCGAGTGCAAGGAGTGTGAAGGGAAGTGAATTGTTTCAAGTTTGTAAGATCAGGAGAAATAATACCTTTGCATACAAGGTTCCGGTAGAAAGAATAAGAAGGCCGAGACACTTTGAATTCCAAGCCACAGACAAGCTCAGGAGGGGTAACACAAAGTTGCATGTAGAGTGCAAGTGTGCACAGGGCTGAGGTCAAGTTTCAATGAAAAAATCATAGGAGGGAAAGTGGAAGTTGAGACCCAATAGTCGGGCTCGTAGGAGGACAATCGAAGGATGAGACCTTTGGAATGTTGGAAATCTTCCAATTTAGGAAGAAATTGAAATCTCGGGAGGAGGAGTGTTGGAATCCATTAGATTAGCTGCAGAGGAGGAATCCTAGACCGTCAAAACTTCATCGAGACAGGAGAAGAAAGAACATGAGAAGATCATATATGATCCATAGGATCTGGGAGCCCGTGGAACAATATTCCTTGGATATTGGGAACATGCACAAGGTTTAAACCCTTTGGAGTTGCATAGGAGAATAGAAATCATGAAACGCGAAGTCCCAAAGTCATCATAGTCGACCATCGAGACAGGACACATGGCAAAGGATCAAAATTTCACTGATTCACAGAAGGGAAAGGTCAAAGGGATGACTTGTGAGAATTCACGAAATGTGAACTCATGAAAAGATCATAGCCATTGATCATAGAGAGATCTAGACCATTGATTGTCCAGGGAGAATTTTGGGATATCGGGGATCAGGAGCAGGGAGGTGATCGATCCTCCGAATTCGCGAAACATGAAGTCCATATTCGTGAAGAATAGATCTGAGTCATCATATCACAAGAGAGACATGACCGTTGATATGGGTCAGCATATTTTGAAAGTTCGGGGATCATACTTTCGAGTAGAGCATTGGGCCCCAGGTCATGGTGAATGGTCATATGAGCGAAGATAAGGAAAGGAACTAGCATCTATTAAGCCCTTTTCATAGTTTTTGGAATCAGAAGAGTCAAGGTGACTCATACGTAGAAGTCCCAACACACGAAATTATGAAATTCCTTTTGATAGGCGTGCGGTCACAGCTGGTAGTCGCGTGGAGGAAGCTTTCACCCAATGCGTATTCATGTGGGACGCGTTTCACAAGGACATGTGGATAGTTGTTTGTGGAGGTTCCAGCAGGGACCCGAAAGAGTTAATCCAACTCGTGTATTTGAGGATCCAATGACCGGGAGGTCAGTGGACCCTACCGAGGTAGGGGGTCTGTGTCAATGAATCTCTTGAGAAGGGAAAATAAGCTTCCAACCCATCACATCCTCTTCATATTGAGAATACCATGGAGGAAACAAGTACCCTCATCCCTAAAGGTGCATTTAAGAAAACTTTTCATAATACATTGCAAGGGTTTCCCAGAGATATTTTGTGGTTGAAGATATTACGCAAACCGCTTGTGCGATGTTTGCTCTGGAGGTTCTCCATAGTTTCCCTCACAAAGAATATAATTATTGTCTACTTTGGGTGTTATTGAGCCAACTAACTTGAGATCTATCATTTTTTACCCTTCCGATGACAAACCTCATTTTCCTTACCATGTCTCCTTCTAGATAGTAGTGGTTTACGCCATGAAATCATTGACATAGAATATTTTCCACATGGTGGTAAATGAGGGTGAGTCAACTTTCTTGATGTCCTTGGCATGTTAGAATTCTATTGGTAAACCCAAGCTGTCTCCATCTCCTACATTGTTAATTGTGTTTGACAACCATTCATTTCGACCACATGGCACAATCCCCTCCTTCCCGAATCCCCATGCAGTTGGAGGGAAAAACTGTATGTGTCGAGTTCGAAGTAGTCGACATGCTTCTCAACTACAACCTTTTATTCATACAAAGTTGGACTTATGAAATGACAACGATTGTATCCTTCATTTTTTCTGTCCTATGTTTTCCTCATGAAGGTATGATAGTAACCATTGATCAATTATGCTTCTCTCATCCCGACCCTTCATTGGGGGAATCCATGATCCTGATGATTGATAACCAACAACAAGGTATTGTCAACTTAGGTGCTCGACTGTTTCCATATTTGATGGGTATTTTTTTATCTTTCACTACCTTCGAATGATGTCAAGTTTATTTTGGTTGTCCCTTATCATCCTAAGGCTTCGATCTTCCAAGTAGCTTCATTTTGAATGACTTATTTTAATGATCCATGAACTTTACCTTCCCCATCGGCTTCAATGGAAGGGGTAGGGAATCCTAGAATGGCTATGCCCCTATTTGTAGTTGAGGTCATGTACAATATTGTTCAGAAAACCTTGTCCAAATCTTATCCAACTCCCCCTCAAGAGATAGATCATGTTCTAGAGCCTATTTGGGATCAAGAGTCTCTTACTTCTCACGATCCCTTGGACTTGGTCTTTCCCTCTAACGAGGTTATTTTAGAGGTAATGAAGTGTCCATATAGACCTTGGGATGATATTCATCATAGATCATACTTTTTAACCGAGCTTAGGAGAGTGGAAGTAGGAGAGTTTACCATGACCATTAATTGAAATGTCACTCATCCTTTTAACCCTTTGGAAATGCACAAAATCTATACTGAGGGAAAAATGGAGAGTATAGCTAAGACAATTCCAATTGACATATCCAAAACCCATGGCATCGTTGAAAATGTCTTCATAGGAGAATATTGTTCTCCCGAGGAGATTCAGGTGTACACTGAGTTATTTAAATAATTTCGTTATGTTTTTTCCTCATCTTATAAGGAAATTCAAGGACTTGACCCTCGTATAGTCGAACATGATATTAGGACTTATCCTGATTCTAATCTTGTACGAAAAAATCTTTTCTCGGTCAAACCTTGCAAGGTAGCGGCTATCAAAGATAAGGTAGAGAAATTGATTAAGGATGGTTTCATCTACCCATTTCAATTGATGGAATGGGTTTCAAACACTATTCCTTTCAATAAAAAACAAGGTACAATTCCTGTGTGGATGGATTTTCACGATATGAACAAAGCATGCCCGAAAGATAACTTTATTAGCCCATTCATTGATCAGATTATCGGTGAATGTGTGGGCTGTGAAGTTTTTTCTTTTATGGATGGTTTCTTAGGGTACAACCAAATTCAGATCAAGCCTGATGATCAACATAAGACTACATTCATATGTCCTTGGGGTACATTTACATATAAGAAAATTCCTTTTGGCCTAAAAAATGTTGGAGATAATTTCCTGCAAGCCATGTCATTTTCCTTCCATGACCTCAAACATATAGTTGAGGAATATCTTGATGATATTGTGTCACATTATTGCAAGAGATATGATCATCTCACTCACCTTAGACTTATTTTTTAGAGGTTTCGCTACTAACGAATTACCCTAAATTTGAACAAGTGTAGTTTTTGTGTTACGTCGGGACATTTATTAGGTTTTATCATGTCCACCAAAGGGATCGTGGTTGATCCTCTTAAGGTTGAGGCAATAGTTCAGTTTTCTCAACTGTGCATAGTTCCCCTGCTTTAGATTCTTCAGGGGAAAGATAACTTCCTACAAAGATTTATTTCTAACTATGTCAAAATAACTAAAGGGTTTATGCATCTTTTGAAAAAAGGGGTTCCATTCTTTTGAGATGAAGTGGCTCAATGCTCGTTAGAAGCATTGAAAAATACCTTGACATATGCCCCTCTTCTCCTCCCTCCTGATTATGGCAAGGATTTCTTGTTATACTTGGTTGAAACAGAGTCTACCATCGATATGGTCTTGGTTTAGAAGGATGGTGTGCTCCAAGGACATGTTATCTACTACCTCAGTCGAGGCTTAGTCGGACCATGGATCAGCTATACCCATGTTAAGAAAATATTTTTTTAAGTTGTCCACACTATTCAAAGGTTTCATCATTATAATATTCTCTGTAAGACCATCGTCGTAGCTGTCATTAATCCTTTTCAATATGTGTTGACATGACGGGTCATCGATGGGAAGATTAGTTGATGGATAGTCATTCTTCAGGAATTTGATTTGGATTTTGTTTCGGAAAATACTAAGAAATCCTTGGTATTTGTCAAGTTAATATTGGAACTTTCGATTGAGAGTGAAAGTAATTTTCCCGAAGAATTGTTTATCAATGAGGATATCTTTCTTATTCAATCTTTTGACCCTTGTTATGGAGATATACTTGTGTATCTTCATACTCTAAATTTTCCTTCCTCTCCTTCTCGTGACGAGCATCGAAGGATAAACCATCAAGAGATAAATTATCTTATCATCAATGATACTTTGCATCGTCAAGGATTTTATTGTGTTCTCCATCGTTGCTTGACTCATGAGGAGGAAGAGATTGTGTTAAATGACTACCACACTGGAGCATCTGGCGGTTGCTTGTTTGGGTTGGAAACAACCCAGAAAATTCTTTGTGTTGGGAAATTTTGGCCCTTTCTAATCAAAGCTTGTATAGAAGTGGTTAATAAGTGTCATCCATGTTAGATCTTCTCTTAGAGGATGCGGTCACACCTTGCTCCTATGTTTCCTATTATTTTTTTTGGTTCCTTAATTATGTGGGGAATTGATTTTACTACATGCCACCCAACTTCTTCTAGGGGGAATCATTATATCATTATGGTAGTAGACTACTTCACCAAGTGGGTCAAAGCCATACAAACATTTAGTAATGATGGAAAAACAACATCACTAAATTTTATTTTCAACCAAATTGTTGCTAGGTTCGGTATACCGAAAGAGATTTTCACGGACCATGGAAGTCACTTTCAAAATAAAATGATGACTATGTTAACATCAAATTTAGGGTTTAAGAAAGAACATTTTTCACCCTATTATTCACAAGAGAAAGGTCAAGTGGAGGCTTCCAATAAGTCTCTTACAAATATTCTCCAATGGACAATCAATTTGGCCAAGTTGAATCGGAATTTGATGTTATAGTCAACACTTTGGGCATATAGAAATTCCATAAATATTGCTACAGGTTTCTCTCCTTTCCAACTTGTCTACTGGTCGGAGGCAGTCTTTCCTATAGAGTGTCAAATTCCTTCTCTCAAGTTGGCAGTGGAACTTCTGCCTATCACAACTATGCTTGAAGAGCATCTTCTCTATCTAGAGCGTCTCGAAGGAAAACATTGAGATGCATCCTTGCCTAACGAGGCTCATAAACACCGTGTCAAGTGTCAATATGATCGATCAGTTTTCCCTATATTTTTCTCCAGAGATGATCTTGTCTTGGTCTACAATCAAGATAAATATCCCTTGAGGGCATGCAAATTTAAACCCATGTGGTTCAGATCGTTTATTATTAATAGTTTTTTGGAAAAACGTGCTTATGAATTGGTTGAATTTGAAAGTAATTCCTTTCCTAAGCCCAGAAATGGGATTTATCTTAGGAAGTATTATTCTTAGGTTGGTCACCTGAGTGTTACTTCTTGTAAATAGTGTATATTTTTATCTATATATTTCAATATCTTTTTGTTTTATGGACATGTATTTTATTACGTTTCTACATTGTGACATATGTCAAGTGAATATGAGGTTTATGTTGGGTTCACAAATGGTGCTAGCCAAAATAATTGGAGGTTGAATTCCACAAATTGGGTGATCTTCATGCCCACTGGTCATTTGTTATTTTCTGGAGGTATTTTTCTAAAAGAAGTAACCAATAATGTTTCTGAAGCAACCAATAATGTTGTCGAGTACAATATTGTAATATAATTACTACGTGATGCATTGTCGCATGGTATTTATCACCTCTGGGTTCATATAGATGCTCAAATGGTAGTGTCATAGTTAAATGGAATGTATCACGTCCATGATCCCACCCTTCACAGATGATTCCTTAGGGTACGTCTCTTAGAATGTTATTTTCATTATATTACATATATTCATGTTACAAGGAGATCTAATCAATTAACTGATACATTGACAAATCATGTTTTAGATTGGCATATTTAACACACGTAAAATCACACACATACACACACATGTAAATATGTTTGTACAAAATATATTTACTCCATAAGAAAAAAAGATATCTATATATATAACATGTCCAAAAAATGATGTCACAGTACAAAATGTGGGCCATAAGCCTCAAAAGTGTCTAGAATACATTGTTGGGATTAAGTCCTCAATACATAGAGAGATACAAAAATGGGTTCTCTAGCACGCATGATGTCCAATACTAGTCTAAGATATAGGCCCTATTGGCCCTTCTATAATGTACTATGATGTTTTCCATATGTCGGAATAAATCAATCCATTCCCTGGGTACTCCCACGACATGAGGTTGCATAGATGGAGGTAGATCTTTTATCTCTGCCATCGACATGCTCTAAGTGAGGGATGCCAAGTTCCTCTCTACCCACCTCAATACGGTCTCGGCCTCTACCAATGATGGCTCTGCTACTATTGTGGCCTCCTCTTGGCTAGGATTTCTCTTGTGGACGATGCCTAGTCCGGGGGAGGTCTGTTGGCCACACTGGTCCCACATCTGTACATAACAAAAATTTTGAGCTAGTACCGTGACATTAACAAAATATGTTTTTTATTTACCTTAAATAAAATTAAAAAATTAATATGTATGAGTATGTACCTATCTCACCATGTTTCATGCTAGGGGGCATAGGCATATCAGGGATATCAAGAAATTAGTCCATGCGTAGGGATAATCCTCGATGGATGGCATATGTCATCTTCACCAATCGAATAAATTGTCATGATATGACACTTGTACTCCCCCTTCTCTCTAGAGGAGCATCAAAGAGACCCATATACACAATGTTGGATAGGTAGCTACGTGCCCTCGTACACTCTCCTTCAGGGTTAGGCTCGACACTCTTTCAAATAAGAATGCACAAAGCATTGTCTTGAATCCAGAGTTCTTCTTCTTTCTCAGTTTACACTTTGTCAATTGTATTTTCATATATTTGAGCATCATCGTGCTCCAATCGAAGATGACCAATTGCAGACATTGAACTGCATAATGCATCTAAGCATGTGAAGCCTGATGTAGTGCAGTGGATCCAATAATTTTCCCAATTAAGTAAAGCAACGCTCTTAAACCAAGATTCTCTACCTTCTAAATAGGGACTTGAGATCTGATCCTTTTCATGCTAGCCTCACTATACATATCGACATAATGGGATATGTGATATGGCCCTGGAGGGAGGGTTGTCAATTTTACTAGCTCACCCCTCCTCGATATACCGGTCAAGAAGTAAATATCTTCAGTTGTGACTGTCAAGGATTGGACTTCTAGCATAAAGGCCTTCGTGTCAGGGTTCCAATACTCAACAAGGTGATTCAATAGTATCGGTTGGGCCCTCATGAATGGACAAAGAAAAAATTTCCAGAACCCACATTGTCTTAATATAGCCACAACTGCAGGGTCCTCTTCGACCATTTGGTCCACTTTCTCATGCTCTCTCTCTCTCCAATAAACATACATCCCGAATCATGCAATTTTTTGGGATTCAATGACTTTATTTTCTCATTTTTAAGAGCATTTATGTGCCATGTGTTTCAATACATTCATGGATGTATGCATGATGATTTATCTCAGCCTACAGACATTCATGCGGTGAGCATGGAAAACACATACATGCACAATCATGTTGAAGGTTAAGGTGCGTGGCCCCCAATTTTATCTAAAAAACATGAAAAATGAATTAATTGGAAAGAGAAAGGGAAGAGTACTTGGTTCAATAATGAGTTGATTCTATCCACCATGGCTCTCCAAATGCGAAATTGAAGGAAGAGGGTTTTTTCTATTTTTATGTTTTGTCAAACAACAATGGTGAAAATGACCCTTTTCACCTCTATTTATATATTTTTGACCCTACGGTGACCTAGTTTTGGCCCTTTTTTTCCCCTATGGTTTGCTTGATGGATGTTTTGATTATTTTTTCAGATTGTTTGGTCATCTACAAGTCTTATGTGATTTGGATTCAATATTTTTAAATGATTGGGTACTACTTATACCATCCTATGAGGAAGTTACATTTTCTCCATTTTCATATAGGGTAGGCCTTTACCGCCTTACATATTGCATTTTATTGATGATTTTCCACTTCACCATAGGGTTGATTCCAATGAAGTGTGACAAAGAACCTTTTTTTCTTCTTTAGAAGTGTCATAATTAGGTGGTAGAGCCTTCCTCTCCATGGATTCCCTAGATAGATCCTTGTATTACATTATGGGATCCATGCAATGAGTCTTCTATAGGCTTGAGAGTCCTTTTAGTCCCACGATGACTTTGTGTTGAAGCCTCATCCTTATTCTTCATCTTTTTCTGGCCTAGTACCTGAGAAACTCCCTAAGAGCATGGTTTTTTGTCTTTCAATCTCACTTAAACTATGAAAGTGACATGTAATGAGAAATTATTTATCCTTTTTGGCCTCATTTAGATTACATAATAAAATGAGTTCCCCTAGAGTCTTCTTTAATCTCTTTTTAGACTCTCTAAAATTGAAAATATTTCCAAGTGATATTTTTTCCCTTCACACTCTTCAAAGTGAAATTAAAAGGCACATATGTCCAACGATAGTTTACCCCTTTTTCAATATAGATGGATAATTTTGCAAAAAAGGTATGCCCTAAGAGCTATAGTTCTCTAGGAGATTATTCTCAGGTGTAATTTTAACCCTTTTTTATGCTTGAGGGACTAAATTTATGAAAAAGGTCCATTCTCCTTGGTTTTGGTTTATTTCTTTTTCGAGCCTTGGAGATTATTTTCGAAAAAGGAAACCCCTTGGATTCTTCTTGAATCCCTTTTCAGACTCCCTAAAAATGAAAATATCACTGAGTGACCTTGTTTCTTTCACACTCGTTAATCGACCCATCAGGAACATCTATTTGGCATAAGTTTAACCCTTTTTTCTAACCAATAGATTATCTAGGAAAAAGGTACGCCTTGGGAGACATGTCTCTCCAAGAGAGTTCTCCTAAGTTATGTTTTTTACTTTTTCATTCTCATGGGAATAAACTACGAAAAAGGAAGGAGTCCATAGTTAAGATCTTTTAAGACTCCTTAAAATTGAAAATATAGCCGATTGATCTTGTCTTTGTCACTCTTGTTAAAATGTTTTTAAAGAGATGTCCTTTTGGTATAATTTTAACCCTTTTCCAGACCGACTGGACTATGTATTAAAAAGGAATACTTTGGTCCCAGTGTCCATAAGAGTTCTCCTTGGTATAATTTTATTCTTTTTCGGGCCTTGGATGCTAAAATTATGAAAAATATCACTCTAGAGTTTTCGTTTGTTGGTTTTTTAGACTCTTTAAAAGTGAAAAACCCCCGATCTTACCTTCTTTGAGCTCATAAAACTTTACATTGAAGGATGCTCATTGTGTAAATCCATAGATTGCATTGCATATCTCACTCTTGCATCATTGTCCTAATTTCGGCTCCATTTTTTTGTTTTTAAACTTTTAGAGAATTTCGTAGGTGCATGCCTTGCAACATTTTTTCCTTTGCATTCTGACACCTTGACCCATGGAAGAATTTTCCTAAGTGTCCTTATCCTGTACATGTCTCCTTTCACTGAGCATTAGTATGTTCCATGCACTTGGAACTAGTTTTATTTCCTACGACACTCGTTCCTCCTTTGTAATGTAGCATTCTTTTATTATTTTTCAATCTCGTTAAAAATATGAAAATGACAAAAAAATCCAATATTCCAAAAAGAGGTGATGAGAAATCATTTCTTGTTTACTAGAATCAATCTAGTCTCTCTTAGATAGAGCACATCATTCAGTTTGTTCTGCAAATCATTGGGCTTTAGTATGGCCTTAGGAACCTTTTCTTGTTACATAGAGTTGTGTCCTCCTCCATTTGGTTACTCTTCCAAACACATGGAGATTTTTTGGTGCTTCATGTGCCACAAAATTATGTCAATCACATGTTTTCTGAGTCTTTTCATATGTCGTGCTCTTTTCCAAGGGAAATTCTTACAACCTGAGTCGTCCATTCTGCAATAAGTCTCTTGACCTTCATAATTCGATCATCCTGAGAGTCCCGTCAAGTGTACATTCATAATAAATGAAGTTGTGTGCCTATTAATTGAGATTCTCTATTATTTATATGATGGATTGTTGAATACCTCAGGATAGTGAGTTTTCACACTCCCATTATACTCCTACCCAAGTTATGAATATCTCGAAGATATTTCTTGAGTTACTAAAGCTATCATCTCCAACTACAAGCATTGATTCCTTCTGAAGATTCATTTTATTTGTATATCTTCAGTTGATTTTGAGATATAGATCCATTGTGTATTATTCATGGCTACAATTTATATTTGCATACACATTAGTCATGTGGCCATGATTACTATATATGACATGGATCTGCAATCTACTTGATTGGAAACCATGCTTAGTTTGTATCGAGCATGGGTATTCCCACCTCGGTGATTATTATTACTCTTTTGCAAATGAAATGCTCATGAATAGTTGTCTGGGCTCACTCGACTCAATGCTTTCCCATTTTATTAAATATTTTTTAATTTATTTCGGATATCAATTTCTCTTCTGACCTCACACCTTAGGGGGCGTATGTTATAGCTCAAAATGTCACTATCATGCATTTTTTACTTTGGCCTACTCACTCACACTTCCACCAACCACTTTTGCTGAGGTTCCTCTTAAAAAAAACTTTTTTCCCAGTGTACATGACCTGCTACATATGAAACGCATGTACATATGCTAGATGCATGCTTGAAAACCCATGTATACTCTTCAAATTTCCAAAAATAAAAAAGTTTCGTTATTTAAGGAAGAGTTTACAAGATATGTTAGGTTGCACAACCATATTACCTCATGTATCCCTTATGACAACCAATTAACCATCTTTTGTCCATATAAAAAGGGCCCTAGGGGGGGTCATTTGTATAAATGAAAGAAGAGGCAAGTGAACTCTACCAAATTTTCTCCCTTGCATTCCAAGCCTTTTGCAACCTACTCTGAGTTTCATCCTCAAAATTACCTTCAAGTCATCCTCCTTATAAAATCCATCATTTTACCCTATATTGGTATGTTGTTTGTGAGGATGTCATATTGGGAATAGTTCACTTGGAGTCAAAGTAGAGGAACCCAGGCGAGGTTCGTGGAGAGACGTCGACAAGATTCAGGTTGTAACTTTAAATCTTGCTATCAATAAAAGAAAAACTTCTTTTCCCAGATCTTTATGTCTTTATGTTTATGTTTATGAATGTTTTGAATGAATATCTAACCCTTTAGATGATGTTGGTAGTTATGAATATGTTATCATAGTTTGTTCTCTGAAGTTGTTTCAGGTCAGCTTTGGGAGGAGGCATGCAATTTTGGGACAGATAATAATAAGAAGGGATCTACAATAGATGGAAGGAATTAAGGTACACATTTAGATCTTATATCCCTTCCCTTAACTATTATTAGGTCTTGTTGGATTTGGGTAAAGTAGAAGCTTTTCTATCTTTTAAGGTGTCAAGGCTCTACCTAGTCTCTAGACCCAGATTAGGGGGATTTGTACCCATAGCACATATGATATGATTCTCCATAATCAATAAGTCAATCATAAAAATAAGAAGTAGAAGTAGAAGTTACATTGAAGGGGAAACTAGAAGTAGAAAGTGCATGTCCATGAGAAGAAGAGTTAGAGGAAGAAGACTCAATATTGATGTTTTTCTTCTTCATCGTTTCTTTTAGGGCTTCCATATTTAAAAAAAATTTAGACTCCACATGACCATATCACCCACAAATGTTGCAGTGCTTGTCAGTCTTCTTTGTTTTGGATTTTAATTATTTGTCACCATTGGGAGTAGAAATTGGCTTAGAGGTTTTGGGACCTTTGTTTTCCTATTGTTGTGGAAAGGATGTTTCTTCTTGGGATTCTTGGATTTATATTTTTTTTTAGACACTAAGGATTTGTTAGGTTTTAAGGTACCATATGTAATATATTATGTAGAAACGAGAATATTTAGCAACTATCAATGGAACAACAAAATATTGAGAGAGAAATACTAGAAATAATACCTTTATTCAAAGAAATAAATGTTCACTTGACTCTTTGAGGGGGAAACCAAAAGTAGAGCATAGATTTATTAAAATAATTCTCAAGAAAAATATTCTCATGCCTTCTCTTATTTATACTAACTCTATCTTCTAAAGAACAATTTAAAGGAATATCTTTCTAGAAGAGGAAGCTTCTATTAGGTCTTCTTACATTGACTTGTTCACTTTTATTAAATAGGAATTATTAACTAATGTCAGCGTTTATCGCATGGAAAACATATTATTCTAACTACATGAGGGGTTAGGGAGGTTAGGTACCTAACATGACCTCCCCCTTGAAGAAAAACCTTGTCCTCAAGGCTTGAGATGAGTAAATTGTTATAGAATGGTGGCCAAATCCTAGGTGGCATTTTTGGGAATTGTATATTTCCACTGAACTAACACTTCCTTGATTTTGCACTGAAGGAGACAATTCTCATGTTGGTCCAAGATTACTTGTGACTATATCCAAATTCAACCCTCGTCATCCAACTCAGGGAGACTAGTATTAGTTTGACACTTACTTCCAATCACTTTCTTTAAGAATGAGACATGAGAAAAAATATGGATCTTAGAATGACTGGGTAGAGCTAACTAGTAGTCCATAAGCCCCACCAACCTAAGAATTGTATAAGGACCATAAAATTTGGGAGAAATTTTCTAGCAATATTAATCTTTGAGTGAAGTATGCTTATAAGGTTGTAGACGAAGAAACACTTGGTCCCCTTCAACAAATTGACATTATGAACGACTTTGATCTACTTGTTGCTTCATGTGACTCTGATCCATGACCAAATTCCTTCCCAATAAAGTTCTCTGATAGAACTTGTAAGTTACCGGATGCAATATATTATAAAGAAACAAGAATATTTATAAAATATCAATGGAACAACAAAATATTGAGAGAGAAATACCAGAAATAATACCTTTATTCAAAGAAAGCAATGTTCACTTGCCTCTTTGAGGGGGCAACCTCCAACAGAATAAAGTTCTATTACAATAATTCTCAAGACAAATCTTCACATGCCTCTTTCTCTTATTTATACTAAGTTTATCTTCTAAAGAAAAATTTAAAGGAATATATTTCTAGAAGTGGAAGATTCTATTAGGTATTCTTACATTGATTTCTTCACATTTATTAAATAGGACTTATCAACTAATTTCAACCTTTATTACATGGAAAAGATATTATTCTACCTATGTGAGTGGTTAGGGAGGTTATGTCCCTAACATATATGTAGCTTCAATGTTGATCACTCCAAGTTGCAAAATCTTGTATTTCTCTCTAATGAGAGAATCATAAAAAGACTCAAGAGTGGGAGTTTGGTAAGCACTCAGATCTTATTTTGTGGCATAAAAGGTAGATACAAAGATAGAATATGCACTACCAAGCTTAGCAATAATAACATATATTCATCGGTCATCCTTCAAATTTATTTGATATTCTTTACATAAAAGTCTAATTGTTTTGAACTTATATAAATACTCTTCAATGCAAGGAAAATTATTGGAACTTAAAGTCATTAACTGATTTTCAATGTGTTTGGATCAAATCACATTGTGTTTACCAAACACAACTTCAATATTTTCCCAAGATTTACCTAGTTCATCAATTCCTCGAAGATGAAAGCTTAAACCAGGAGATATTGACATTCTAATTAGTCAACGTCCTTTTTCATTCTTATTATCCCATTTGGATTTATTTTCATCATCATAGGGGGCTTGTTTTCTCCCCAAGGTAATTTGGTACAATCCTTTACTTCTCAGTACATCCTCTATATGGAATTTCCATGAAAACTAGTTGGTATTGGTAAGAAAAATATAACAAGGTGAAGACATATTAAAATATGAAAACAATATGTATTAAACATCTGAAACTAACTTCCTAGATGGAAATATCT
>SNQJ01S0062461.1:5537-24229 GCA_010110895.2 Picea sitchensis
TGCTTAGGTCGCTCCTGCTCTCGGTACTCCATGTCTAGGACCATGTGGGCCTCGAGACATGATCTCCTAGTTATCCCTAGATATCGGAAATAACAGTGCACATATTCAAATGCATCGAAAATCAAAGTGACACATACCATGATACTCAGACTCATTACCTCATGGAGCAAGACCCACTGCTACTTCAGAATCAGGCCGATGGGATGGATGCTGCTGCTGCTGATAGATAGGAGGCGCTGAAGAACAGATGGGCTCTCCAGGGCCAAGCTCAAGTCATATGGCTCTCGGTACTCCATGTCTAGGATCTGTGGGCCTCGAGACATAATCTCCTTAGTTATCCCTAAGATAAGGGATAACATAGACATTTACTCCTGTTGCCCGATACACTTCCATCCGTACGATTATTGCCTGAGTTGTATCCATGGGTTGGAGACTACATCAGATGGATGTAAAGACAACTTTTCTCAATGGTGCGATTGAGGAAGAAGTTTACATCGAGTAGCCAGGTGGATTCGTGATACACGAGAAGGAGTCTCATGTATGTAGGTTGAAGAAATCCATGTATGGACTAAAGCAGGCACCTCGTGCTTGGTAGGAGAAGATTGATGGATACTTGATGAGTTTGGGCTTCAACAAAGAGTGTTGCTGATCCAAACCTATACTATCACATTGTTGGTGACGAGTGTCTGATTTTGGTCCTATATGTTGATGACTTATTCCTCATCGGCTCAGAAAGCCTTATTGTTGAATGCAAGCATGCATTGGCTTCTAAATTCGAGATGAAGGACCTTGGTATGATGCACTACTTCTTGGGACTAGAAGTATGGCAAATGACTGATGAGATTTTCCCGAGTCAAGGAAAATATACAGTTGAGATATTGAAGAAATTCGAGATGATGGACTGCAAATCCATGCCTACACCGATGGTGATGAATTTGAATAAAATAAACGAGGCTTCTACTGATTTATGCGATATTGATCCACATCTTTACAGACAACTGATTGGATCATTGATGTATCTGGTTAACACTAGACCTGATATATGCTATGCAGTGAGTGTACCCTGCCAGTTTATGAGTCAGCCGAGACAAACACACTGGATAGTAGCGAAGCATGTGTTGAGATATCTACGAGGCACAGTTAGTTATGGCTTGAGATATGCCTCCGGTGTAGACATGAGATTTTCTTGAAGTCAAGGAAAATATACAGTTGAGATATTGAAGAAATTTGGGATGATGGACTGTAAATCCATGCCGACATCGATGGTGATGAATTTGAAGAAAATAAACGAGGCTTCTACTGATTCAGGCGATATTGATCCACATCTTTACAGACAACTGATTGGATCATTGATGTATCTGGTTAACACCAGACCTGATATATGCTATGCGGTGAGTGTACCCGACCAGTTTATGAGTCAATCGAGACAAACACACTGGATAGCAGCGAAGCATGTGTTGAGATATCTATGAGGCATAGTTGGTTATGGCCTGAGATATGCCTCCGATGTAGACATGAGATTGTAGGGATATGTCGATGCAGATTGGGCAGGGAGCACAGTGGACCGAAAGAGCACATCCGGTTATTGTTTTACTTTGGGATCTGCCATGGTTTCCTGGTGCAGCAGGAAACAAACTTCTGTGGCTTTGAGTACCGCAAAAGAAGAATACATTGCATTATGTGTGGCAGTCCGCGAAGCAGTGTGGCTTCGTAAGCTCTTTGCAGGCTTATTTGGACATGAGATGGATTCCACTGTTATCCATTGCAATAACCAGAGTTGTGTGAAGCTCTCCGCGAATTCTGTGTTTCACGATAAATCGAAACACATTGAGATCAAATACCATTACATCAGAGATATGTTGTAGCGGAAAGCAATACATGTGCAATACCTTTCTACAGACGAGCAAGTTGCAGATGTCTTCACCAAACTGCTTGCCAGGACGAAGTTCGAGTACTTCCGTGAGAGACTTGGCCTGGTGGAGAATGCCTCCCTAGCTGAGAGGGAGTGTTGTTGATTGCAGCTTCATGAGACATTCTCCAGGTCGTTCTCCTCTGGACTGAGTTGAGATGATCTGTGAGAGAGCCCATGTGATGGGTGTGTCATACTCTTGTGGACTGAGTTGAGATGACGTGTGGTCTCTTGTCGTGCTCCTCTGGACTGAGTTGAGACGACTTGAGATGGTCTCTTGTCAAACTCCTATGGACTTAGTTGAGTCGACTTGAGATGGCTCTCCAGATGGTACTCCTATGGACTTAGTTGAGTTGATCTGTTGAGAGTGACGTCTCTATGCCTGAGCACAGGTGGACGTGTCCCTAGTGGTTGAGCACTAGAGGATGTGTGGATCCCTTGCTATATTGTCAGAGAGTGAGACTTTGGTAAAACCCTAATTTGTGTTGTAAAGGGTACAAGTCGGCCCCACGATGTAAAGATAATTAATATTGTGTCAAAGATTAATTATATTTTCTAGTTGTACAGGTCGGCCCTATTGTGCCAAGTGACATGTCTATTGGTTGAGTTAAGTCTTGTATAAATAAGAGATAGATCCCCATTGTGGATCATCTCTCGCACATACTCAATGCATGGTCTGAAATTGTGAAGGGATGAAGTGCGCACTCTTTCCTAGGCGCCTTCCCTCTTGTTTATAGGAGCACCCTATTGTGTGCTAGGGTTTGTCTTGAGGGCTACCTTTGTTGGAACCTATATTCTTGGTGGAGAGAGGTTCTTCTCTTGGCAATATATCAATGGGATTGCTGGGCTTTTCCCTTGGTTGAGAAGGGTTTTCCCAGGATAAATTCTGGTGTCCTTTGTGCATGGTTATTCTTCTTGTGATCTTGGTTTACTGCAACTAGTGTAGTGTTGCTGCAATGGTTATGGTTCAAGTAAATGCTAAACAGAAATAAACTACATGCTTGAACTAAGCATTAAAATTCAACATGGACAAGCAAGTTAAGCTTGCTGTCCCTATTTGCAGCAGTCAACAGAAATATATATCAGCAAGTAAAATAGCTAGTTACTGCATATTTAATCATCAAAATTGTCAAATAATTATTGGACAGTGAAGTACTAAAACAGTAGATAACTTTCCAATACCTAAGCATGAACTTTGACAGTAAATTAGGGCTGCCAAATGAAGTTATCAGCAAAGTTTTAGGGCAGCCTTATGGCTGTAGCAAACAATTGCTACAGCAGCAAGTTCCAACCATAAAAATGAACAAGTAAACCGTAAAAAGGATAGCCCATAACCAGTAGAACAATAATCTACGTTTAGAAGTCAATTTTCATGGTTGAAAAGTGAGTAAATGATGAAAGAAATTGAAGTTTGATGCATCCCTAATGGCTGTAGCATTAAATTTATTGCAACAATGAAATCCTTGGCTAAAAGAGGACACCCTTACGACACAAGAAAGCTTATAACATGTAGAAAATATTCCAACTTAAACAATTTCAATATYTGGTAATTCTATGTATCCCAATGCAATGATTTTATTTCTCCATTGCAAGAGATTAGTGCCTTTCACTATTGGGTTATGGAGTCTTTAAAAATGAAAGAGCTAGTTGTGCTACTTCCTTGGGGGTGTAAGCCCTTTTACTCCCCAAGGCAAGCAAGACTAGCTAAGGAAAACCCTAGGAGGGTGTAAACCCTTTTACTCCTCCTAGTATTCCTTTATGCAACAAATTATTCCAAGACACATATGATTGGCTTAGTGGGGTTGTATGCCCTTATACTCCCCAAAAGCTTAGCAAATTAACCTTGTGACCAAGAAAATAAGCAATAACATGAAAGATTCCTTACCTAGTCCAAGCATTAACAAGATAAATTCCTTTTAACCAAGAAAATCCACCATAAAAGCAAGAAATAGCCTCCAAGAAAGATAGCACCTTATTTCTTCATCCAATAGCCAAAGCAAACCATAACAAGAGATAATAGCAAGACAAATAGACAAAATTGCCCAAGTAGGGCGCAAATTTCAGCCAAGAATCCTCTCCAAGATGGGAGAGTTATGATGAAAAATGAAATAGTAGTGATCTCTATTTATACAAATCCTACTAAAAGTGTTTGTCCACTTATCTTTAGGGTAAACCACAAAGTAAGGGGACAACAACCCTTACTTTGCCCCTTTTACACAACAATAATATTTAATTCATAATTTGCACATGAAAGAAACCCTAAAAATAAGATGTCACCCTCCTAGGGCAACTTTTTGGCACCTCTTGCAAGTCGTTGGAGTAGAAGATGGAAGTCGTTGGATCTTCTAGGGCTTCCCTCTCAAGCGCTAGGATTTCCTCCTTCAAGCCAAACCTCCTTTCATCAAAACGTGCCAAGTGTCAAGCAGCAACAACACCACCACCACAACCCTAGCCCTAGGGTGACGTCAACCTCCTCCAAAGTGACGTTTTAGCCTCGAGTAAATCGTTGGGATGGCCAAGGGCTGCATTATGTCATCCATGGTATCTTCTCAGGCCTCCAAAGGCTAGCATCTTCGTCCGGTGTGTGGGCCATGGTATCCAACCTGTGAGCTTCAAGCCCCAAGGAAGCCCAAGCTAGGCTTGTTCTTCCAAATCTGTCCACCAACTAGGTCTTGCAAAGACAATGAATACGCCCTCCAAGGGTCTCAAGTCAAATGCATCATGATGAGTAAATCAAATCAATAAAAGAGCCATCTAAGCATGTACATCCAAACGACCTCATCAAAATAAACAAGTGCTCAAAGATCCTATGCAATTTTCCAAGTTTAAGTATGGGAGGGTTGACAAAGCGACCTATTGGGTGAATCGTACCTCAAGTTTAGGAGTGTTTCCCGAATGGACCTCTCTCTAGGTCATGTGGATGAAGTGACGTGGATGGGGGAAAGACTTTTTGGCATGGGGTTCATGACATACAAGGGATCGTAGTGTCTCATTTATGGGTGCCTTTGTAGAGGGTGTGTTGCACCTTCGTTTTCAATGCAACCTTTTCCCAAGCCCATTTATTGCATTTTGTTCTTTTTTAAGATGTTTCCAAGTTGAAGCCAAGGTGGGGCTTCGACCTAAGCATGAAAAACAGTGCCCACCTTGACTCTACCTTGGTCACATCATGCTTCGCCAAGTTGAAGTCATGTGTGGGGCTTCTACCTAAGCATGAAAAACAGTGCCCACACATGCTCTACCTTGTTTGGCATTTTGTAGTAATTATTTTTCATGGGTTCCATCAATTTCTTACAAGAGACATTTCATTGACCTTGGGATTCCTGGGAGAGCATCTACAAGGTTCATGATTGGATTTTATCCTTTGCCAACTACAAGCCTCTAGGCCTTCAACCCCTTCTTCCCATGAAATGAGGGACAATCCCTTCTTGGGCCAGTACACCCGATAATACCAAAAGGTAAGTGGATGAGGGGATGAAGTGGGGAAAGGGACAAGTATGGTCGTGAATGGCACGATAACTCGTCAAGAGGACCTCCCAGTAGAAAACCTATCCCCAAGGGTGAACCACTTACTAGGGTGCAATGTCAACCACCAAAGTGAAACGGGGCAAAGGGAATAATGTCCAAGTAGACGTTACATAATCAATAGTAGTTTAAAATGCAACAAACTCAAATGCCTCAAATATTGAAATGACACTCACCATAATACCTAGCTTGTACCTCATGGAGCAAGACCCAATGTCTTATGGAAGCCAACTAATGGGGTGGATACTCTCATGATGAACCTAGAACTGTGGTGTCAAGGTGGGTCTTTGTCTGTGCAAGTGGACACTGTTGGTCAAGTTGTCTCTCAGTACTCCATGTCTGTAACTTGAGGGCCTCGAGACATCATCTCCTTGGTTATCCTGAGGAACTGGGGATAACATATAATAATAGATTCTATTTTAAGCTTCCAAATTCGCAAAGAAAATATTAATAATGCTTACTATGAAAGATCTAAATGCTTGCACTAGAATAACAAAAATTCAATGGAAATAATTAAAAAAATACTCTACAACCATTAATGCATCAAAATTCACAATTTTAGTCTAACTATCCAATTACTGAGGTTCATTGGAATCATTTTACCCATTACACACGTGAATTGAAAAAATACACAATGATCTTATGATTATCTTCCTCATTGATTCTTGATAGAGAGAGTTAGCATGCATTAATATTTGTTCCCACATCCAAGTTCATTTGGGTCACTCAAACGTAGCAATAACATCTGATACTAGTGTCATTGCTAGTCATTAGTGTGAATAAACAATCATACATGGGCACATGTATATGCAGCTAGACATATATATGTGGTTATGCACATGCATATAAATATATATACAACATAACAACTATATGTAATCTCTCTCTCTCTCTCTCTATATATATAGGAAACCTATCACATACATGCATGCACATAACATATATATGTATCTATTCAAGCCAACATACACCATATGAAATAAGATAACATAACGTGTTATATATGTGTAACACACACATACACACACACACATATAACACATTCCAATCAAATATGAAACACATCCAAAGCACATAACTACAATAGCATTATAGGCCGGCAGAGGTAGGGCTGGCGACTCATGCATTATAGTGTATGGGACCTGGGTGACGATAAATGATTTCCAAAGGAGCTGGGCTTGGGATTATGGTTTCCGTGGTCATTTAGGTTCCTTCAACACTTGTCTTCCTTGCATGGCAGTCTGCTAGTGTGGCCTTTACAGCTTGATTCCACCAGATTTTTGGGGCACACAGCATGTAATGTCCTAGGTTGTTTTGTAAACTGCTTGATTTTTTTCAGTTGGTGCTCTAGCTAGGGCTTCCATTGGTGGGCATTATCATGTTTCTTCTTTTGCTACCCATATCCCTTGGTCTTGAGGATATAAGTATGAGGTCAATGGCCAGGATTATGGCCACTTGGCATGGCGGGGTTCAGCCTTGTATTCTTATTCTCCCCTTCTTCGGCTTTGCTCGTAGGTGATTCCCTTGCCATTCTTCTCTAGCATAGGGTTCAACTTGGCCAAATTTGTTGACTCCCTGTTTTAGACCCCTCTCGCAGGTCTGGTGAATTTGGGTGCGGTGGCTCATGTTGGCGCAATCGAAGCCTGGCATCTTCGACTGGGGGTTTGTCTGGGTTTTGGTGGATAGTTGAGGGTTTCACCTTGCTTGTGAGAAGGATGGGTCAGGTTTTATTTGTGAGGCTGAGACACCCACTCCTTTGATTCTGCAAATTATATATATGTATAAATAGGACTGTTGGACTTAATACTTGGCTTGGGTTTATCTGATGCATGCATGCTTTTCTTGTCTACAGAGTTTGATATCACTATACTTTTACCAAGGAAGAAAATGAACTATGTTGAATTTCACAATCTAGAGTTCTGATTGTCAATGCATTTGCTTCCAAAAACAAATAAAATTTGCATTGAATTGTTTAATGCTTGAAGAAAAAGATGATTGGTTATAATTGCATATGATTCAAAGAAAAAAGTTGCTTCTCATTCTTTTCTTATTATCAAATGAAAGAAACAACACAGCTTAGCTGGTGGTAGGCAAAAAAAGGTTTCATAATTGTTTAAGGTTTTCTGGCTAAATCTCTTTTCTGCCAAGCAGTCTACTGTTCTATTGCAATAAGAATATCAATATAATAATTAATGCTGATTCTACTTAAGGAATGCTAGAAATCTTTTCTACCTTCCCCTTAGATTTAGGATAGCATTAACATTGTAATCAATGCTGGAAATGAATCTATATTGTTGCAGAATCAATTCATAGACAATTACAGACACTATCAGATTAATGCATATTTAACTAGTTGTAGAAAAGGAGAACAACAAACACAAAACAAATCGAAAGGAAAAGCTAAATAACTAAACTAGTAAATCAATATAACTAAACTATCCTTGAGTGTAACAGTTCTCTTTCTCAAGGCATCCCTCCAAAATCCAGTGCCCTCACACAAGGCAAGCTTCTCTTTTTCAATTCTTTCACAAGGTAACAGTTCACTCCCAAGAAAGTCTTTTGGCCTTCCTTCATGAATACACTTGGGGCGAAATTAGGATTAGGAGTAGAAATACAAGTGTCACAAAATGGGTTAAAGGTGCAATAAAACTGATCCCTATTAGCCTTTTTACCCTAGGTCAACTTAGGAAGTAATTTCAAATCCGTTTTCCCCTTCCCAGGCTCACTAGGCACTAGGACTAGGCTGGGCATTGTCATTGAGCAAGAGTCCCTCCCCTTGAGTACAATTTCCACAACTTAATTAAAAATTTTCCAGGCTGCTCCCATCATCTGACCTCGGTCAGTATGGATCCTGGGAAACATGAACCTGCACAAGGTTAGCTTTCCAAGCAACATCATAATATTTAACAAATCATGAACCACAAAGTATCCTAAGTTTTCAATTATCATTAAAGGAAATAATTCAATGAATCATCAAGGAAATGACAAGTCCGTAACATCATCTCCCAACCAAGCATCATAATGTTCATCATATCCTTTAAGGTCCTAAAATGAAATATCAATCAGAACAACAATAAGCAATCAGAAGCAATAGCTAATATTCTCACAACCAGATTTGGTGCAATAACATTATCACATTGTGAGCAAATTACAGTAGCAAAAATGCTGAAAATATTACTCCATGGAGAAATATTACATATGTGAACCAAGCCAGGCAATCCTGTCTTTCTGTATGTTCTTTGGTATCCCAATATGTCATTTATCGAGCCTACTCTTTTCTTAAAACTGGATTGGACATTTAGATATCACTTGCAGTTTGCAAGATAAGACTTTTTTTGTAAGTTATTTTATTTCTGTCCATATTTTTTTGATGCATATGCCAAAATATTTCAGGTAAATGAATATCTTGCTGGAGCAGGCACTGATGCTCCTGAAGTGGAGGAAGAGAACATAACCTCTCGGCCATCCGTCAATTACAATGATATCTGGGCAAAAACTCTTTTGGAAGCATCAGATGGGGAGGTATACACTATAAATAGCTAACATAATCTTTGATCTGAATAATCTCCACATTTACTCATTATATCCTTTGTGCATTTTTTACTAGCTTTGTGCTCCATATGTGCAGGAAGATGATGCACGATCATCTGGGGCTTCCTCTCCTGAATCAACTGCATCATTTGAAACTTCAGTTTCATCTCAGTTTGGCACTATGCATTATCCTTCATTGTTCAGCTCAGGACCATCGTCTTATGGCACAGCTTCACGCTCAGTATGTGGCTAACCCTCGATGTTTTTGAAAGATTTGAGTTCTATGCAAAAGATATTATGATTCTGTTTGTAGTTTTAAAAGACTGTTAATTTGTGCTCAGGTGGTTGGGATTCAAGATCTGCATGCCACTGTAATTATATCTTCAGAGGCTTTTCTGTGGAAATATTTATGATAACTCTATTGTTCCTTTTAATCAAGAATAGATCTAATCCATCAGAATACTTTGCTTCCAGATTTCCAGTGTTTCTCTTTAGTTTTACGAACTAGATATTCAATAAAGGATCTGTAGAAAATGGCCCCTTTTCTGCATCTACTGGGGTGAAGTTCACTAAATAAAGTGTTTACAAAGATATTCTATGCAAATCCTTCCTTGCAGATTCCTTCGTCCATATTCTGTTTCTTTATAATTTTGCATCTCCATTCCAATCCATCTGCTTAGCATTTTTTTTAATGTAATATGTTCTGTTTAGAATTTGTATTTATTTCCATCGTAACTAAAGTGCCTTGAATGAAATATTAAATGGCTTTGTTCTTGTTTGCAAATGATCTATTATTGACTATATAGACATAGTGTTGTCGGGATCAATGTTACGAGGATTGTGACTAAAACCTGTGATTATCCGAGTTTGAAATGGATCACTAAGAAGATGATTTTATCCAACTTGTCCTTTGACTGAGTTTGACTTGATCAATGGGCAAGTTGGATAGAATTGGACTTGATCCACGTGAGTTTGACTCAAGATTATGAGTATGACTTGGTTGACCAGGTCAAACTCATCTGACAGGGCCTATAAAAACACTCATCTAGCCCTATTTTAGTCATTTGTTGGTCTTTTTGCCACTGTTGGGCACATTTCTCCTCTGCTGGGTGATTTTGTTGTTGAAACAGAGTGAAAGGAGGTTGCATTGTTGCATCTAGGGCATCCACTGGTCCTTATATTTTTTCATCAAAAAATGTGTATATTTTTATATTTTTGTGCTTGCCGATTTTTTCCCTATTTGAGTCAAAATCTTGGCTCTTTTGCCTCGCCGAGTTTTTCTCGATTCCGAGTTTGGTAATATTGGTTGGGATAATATTTACTTCGTCAAATATGAAAGTCTACATTTATTTTTCACCTCTCCTCCAAGTCAACCTTAAGGGGGGGTATTGGTGTGAATCATCCACCTTCTTAGTTATTCTTTATTTAGTGGACAGATAATGTAGACAGTTATCTAGTTGTTTGTGGTGATACACAGGTAGTATTCAGTTATGAGGATCTCCACATTTCATTGTTATTTCTCTCAATATTTCAAGCTGCTCACCGGGCTCATCATTAGGAGAAAAGATTCCCAAGTTTTTGGCCAAAGTATGGCTTCATTCATTAATATTCTTTTATGTCATTTTTCATGGTGGGAAGTAATGTTGCTAGCCGACTCACTGTGGCTTTTTGTAAGGCAAATTATGGGATTCAACTATATAACTTATTTTATGGCTCTTGTCTCTATTCAGATTATTTGGAACTTTTTTGATTTCAATTGTTTTGTGTATCTTCCTCTTCATGTAATGATCTTTGCAATTAGCTTGGTGTCTTCTATGCAAATATGGTGATTTGAGTTATGGACATGTTCAGCTAAGGCAAATTTTCTATGATGGTTGTACATGATGTCAGCACAATGCTCTTTTTGTCTTACTTGAACCGAGCAGCCTGTTTCTCTGATATAAGTCTTTCCACACGAGCAAGGAATAGTATAGACACCCTTTTGCTTCTTTGGATCCATTGGGTCTCTGGAAGAATCCAACAACCTTCCAATGGGATTTGGTGGCGAGAAAGTTACCCTGATGTTTTTTCTTTTAACTATTCTCGCCAATATATTTGTTGTTCCTTTGATATATGGTAGAGTAACTTTCATTTCAGTTTGTTCCTCATTTCGCTATCTATGAGTTTGCCTTTGATCTTTTTGGATAACTTTGTGGACTTGTCTTTCATTATAACCATTACTCTTAAAAACAGTGGACAAGTGCTCTATTTCTTGCTCCAGGTGGTCTTCATTGGAGACCCTTATAGTGTGTGTCACCAGAGTATTTATTACGCTGATTTTTGTGCTGGATAGTGGTGTGTGTTTTGTCCTCTAGATCAGTCTTCCATTAGTATGGTTAGTGGATCTCATCTACGAGGTGGTTAGAAGCATTAATGAGTTAGTTATGCCTAACCCTTATATGAGCAGTCTTGTACCATTGCCTCACTAGAAAGCTTGAGATCATTGAGAGACGAGGATGCACAATTAATACAAATTTGCAATTATTTGTGATGTTTTCCGCTTTAGGGATTTATCACGTAGTATCAAGGTGTTATCTTTTTGATGTGCTTTGTGAGTTAGCTCTTAAGGTGTTCAACCCTGTGCCACCATGCCAAATTTCTGCATTGTATCAGAGCATGGAAAATACTAGTTGTGCCCCGAGATCAAGATGGCACTTTTGGAGGAATTGTGCATTTTCCATTTTGAATCGCTGATTAGTCGTGATGGAAGCCTGCCTTGTTTGCAGATCTACAAAACCATTCTTTTGTTTCTGCGGATGGACCTTTGGAGCTCTTTAGATTTGTTCTTGAATATTCAAAGTGGCTGCTTTATTTTTGCAAAATTGGTGCACTTTTGAGCAAAATTGGCTATAACAATCCATTCATAGTGATCGAATTAATTAGTAATGCTTTTCGTTTCATTAAAATCATCTTTCATTTGCTCAAGATTTGAAGTTTTCTGTCCGATGAACTTTAGTTGTCCATTCCAAAGGGGCATCAAACTTTGGTTTATAAAGTTTTATTTAAACTTATTTTCTGGACTTTTTCTTGTTTTCTCTGGCCAACACCTATGGGGTGTCAATGATTGCAGCTATGTGAGACATTCTCCAGCTTACAAACCTGTGAGGTGTGGATCATTGCAGCTATGTGAAGTCTTTCTCTCAACTTACAAACCTAAGAGAAAGCCCCTAAGAAGGGTACGTGGTTCCTGCATGAGACAGAGCTGGGAACGTAGCGATGACCTCCTCCATTTAGAGAGTTGAGAAGAACTCCAGATGATTATCCAATGGGAAAAGCGATCTATTGAGTTAGGACGTGTCTGTGGCTAAGCACAAAGTGAACGTATGAAATCCTAAAGTGCTGGGTGCATCGTCATGAGAACAGAAATGAAGATGATGTATTAGCCTCCTCTGAGCAACAGAGTTGACGAGAAGAATCTAGATGATTCTCCTGTATGTGGCAGTGGGAAAGGAGATCTGTAGAGTGGACGTGCCTGTGGACGAGCACAAATGAACATGTGAAGACCTGGTTCTTCTGTGTAATGCAGTGAATCAAAGTTATGACATCCCTATGGATGTGCCCCTAGTGGATGAACACTAGTGGGTGTATCAGATCCTTTGCTATATATTGTTCAAGAGTCAGACCTACCTGTAACCCTAATTATTATGTAAAGGGTACAGGTCGGCCCTATCTTAATGTGTAAAATAATAAACGCAAAAGATAATTAATATTGTTAATATTAATTATAATAACAATAATAATTATAATTATAATTTACTTAGAGAGGTCGGCCCCGTTGAGCCAATAGACGCCTTTGTTGATTGGTCAAAGTCTAATATAAGTAAGGGATGATTCTCCATTGTAGAATGATATCTTTCTTGTGTGTTTGGAAATTACAGCAAATACATCTACTTGGAAAAGGTGCACACCTCTCTTGGGTGCTAGTCTTCTAGGGCTTAAGCACCCTCTTGTGTGCTAAGTCATTCTTGGTGGTGAAAGTTCTTTCTCTTGAAGAATATAACAAAGGATTTGGCTGGGTTTTCTTCCCTTGTTGAGAAGGTTTCCCAAGATATTTCTTGTGTTCTTGTGCATGGTGTTTCTTCTTGTGATCTTGGTTGCTGCAACATTCTTGTTTATGGTTAAGACATGATAAAATGAAATGAACTACATGCTTAACCTATCTTATTGAAAAATCAACATGGTATTAGAGCATAGGTATTGAAGATCCCATTGCACAAGCATTTTCCAACTCCTTCTCTCACTCATTTGCAGAAACCGTACGACCCTCCTAGGGTTTCCAGAAAATCCATATGGACTCCTTTTTTGAGAGCTTTTCACCACTCAAAACTTGAATGCTTGGACTGAAAAAGACATAGAAGGGTACGGCCTCCTTCAACGTACCTCCAACAAGTCTCATATCTAAAATCCGGGCATTTCAAAATTTTGACCCTAAAGGCTTCTAGGGTTTCGCCAAAATTCTACAGAAAATTTTGAATCATATTTCTGAAAATTTCTTGAAGAAGCTCCACAGCTTACCAGGGCCATCATATTTATTAAAGGCTTATTGTTGGTAGTCATAAGCCCAACAAAACCTAAAAGTGCTAGCCTAGCCTAGCTGTTAGGTTTTCTAGCCTAGTTGACAAGGGTTTGTGAAGATGAGCAAATTCATTATGGGAAGCAAGCTCAGTACAAACCTCCAAAGAAATGAAAACATCAACATCTCAACACTCTCAGGTATGGTTCCTATCAATGATAATACTTGGCTAATTGACAATGGTGCCTCCAAGCACATGACCGGTATCGTAAATCATCCAACACACTTTGTTGAGAAAGGGACACATCTACATGTTGTCCTTGGAGATGATGCTAGATATAATGTTTGAGGAGTTGGAACTTCTACCTTCCAACTAGATTCAGACATGCAGCTTAAACTAGAAGAAGTTCTATATGTACCCGGAATGAAGAGAAACCTTGTCTCTATTTCGGCTCTTGAAGACAAAGGTTACAAAATTACTTTCTCAGAAGGAAGAGTTCTTGCATGGCACAAAGACTCTCACATTAGCTCTTCCAAAGTAATTGGTGTCAGAGAAAACAACTTGTACAAATTGAACATCAAACCAGTTCAAGCCTTATTACATGACACTATCATCTTGAGTGAATTATGGCATAGAAGACTTGCTCACATCCATTATAGAGCTCTTCCAGCTCTAGGGAAAATGGTAACATGTCTACCAGAAATCTAGATCCAACATAAAGGTGTTTGCAAAGGTTGTGCCCTTGTCAAAAATGTTAAAGGATCCTTTCCTAGCAGTGACAACAGATCCAAGGAAATCTTGGACTTGATACATTCAGATGTATGTGGGCCAATGACTGTTGCATCCTTAAATGGATACGTGTACTATGTACTCTTCATAGATGATCACTCCAGGAAAACTTGGATTTACTTTCTGAAGAACAAGGATGGAGTCCTTGCCAAGTTTCAAGAATTCAAACCTCAGGTTGAAAACCTGACCGGAAGAAAAATCAAAGTATTGAGATCAGACAATGGAGAATAATACACCTCAAAAGAATTTAACAGTTTTTGTATTGAAGCAGGAATCAAGAGGGAATTCACAGTTCCTTACAACCCTCAACAAAATGGGGTTGTTGAAAGGAAAAACAGAACTATCATTGGGGCAACTAAAGCAATGATACATGATCAGAGTCTACCTATGACTCAATGCGCAAAATCATGTATGACAACAATATATGTTCAAAACCGTAGTCCTCATCAGATCCTGAAGAACATTACTCCAGAAGAAGCCTTCACCAAAGTGAAGCATGAGATCGGACACTACAGAATATTTGGATGTCCAGTGTACCTTCATGTACCCAAAGAAAAGAGATCCAAACTAGAACCTTCAGGAAGAAAGGGTACATTTGTAGGATACATCGAATCCTCAAAAGCATACCGAATATACATCCCAGTTCAGAGACAAATTGAAGCAAGAAGAGATTTTACCTTTGAAGAAGAAGTAGCCTTCCATAAATCCAGAGAGGCTCAGATGGAAATAGATAGTGAAACAATACCACCTCCTCATTCAACAGTTTAGAGGGAGACATATATCATTCCAGATGAGCCAACAACTCCAGTTGACCCAGTTGCTCCAACAGATTCGGTTGCCCCAAGTAATATACCCAGAGACATCACAGTTGGACATAAAAGACCTGCTTGGGCCAGACAAACTTTAGAAGAAGCAGAAGGGCATAAAGCCCCACAAGGAGCAACCAGAGAAAGCAAGAGACCTAAGAGATTCTCAAGCTACGTTTTAGCCCTAACCCACATTATTGATTCAGAACCAACTTGTCATGGAGAAGCCTCAGGTGAACAAGTATGGCAAGATGCCATGACTGAAGAATATCAATCTATACTAAAGAATGATGTATGGGATGTTGTCCCAAGACCAGAGGGAAAGTCCGTAGTGACTTCCAAATGGATTTACAAAATAAAACATGCTGCAGATGGAAGCATTGAAAAATACAAAGCAAGATTTGTGGCCAGAGGGTTCTCACAAATAGAGGGAGTCGACTATGACGAGATTTTTGCACCAGTAGCCAGATATACCTCCATTCGATCTATCATTGCACTAGCTGCTTCCATGGGTTGGAAGCTACATCAGATGGATGTAAAGAGGACCTTTCTCAATGGTGAAATTGAGGAAGAAGTTTATATTGAGCAGCCAGAAGGTTTCGTTATACACAACAAAAAATCTCATGTATGCAGATTGAAGAAAGCCCTATATGGTCTAAAACAAGCACCACGTGCTTGGTACAAGAAAATGGATGGATTCCTGGTGAGTTTGGGGTTCAACAAAAGTACAACTGACCCAAACTTATATTATCACATTGATGGAAATGAGTGTTTGATTTTAGTCCTATATGTGGATGATCTTTTCATCACCGGTTCAGAGAGACTCATTGCTGAATGCAAACAGGCATTAATTGCCAAATTTGAAATGAAGGATTTGGGCCAAATGCATTATTTCTTGGGACTAGAAGTATGGCAGAGATTAGACGAAATTTTCCTAAGTCAAGGAAAATATACTTTGGAGATACTGAAAAGGTTCAAAATGACAGATTGTAAACCCATGCCTACTCCAATGGTAATGGACTTAAAGAAGATGAATGACATTGATTCAGGAGACGTAGATCCACATTTATATCGACAACGTATTGGATCCTTGATGTATCTAGTTAACACCAGACCAGACATTTGCTATGTAGTGAATGTGCTTAGCCAGTTTATGAGTCAACCAAAACATACACACTGGATAGCTGCAAAACACATTGAGATACCTTCAAGGTATGATTGGCTATGGCCTAAGATATGCAGCTAATGTGGACTTAAGCTTGGAAGGATATGCCGATGCAGACTGGGCAGGAAGTGCAGTAGATAGAAAAAGCACCTCAGGTTGCTGCTTCACTCTAGGATCAACCATGGTTTCCTGGTGTAGCAGAAAACAAAGCTCTGTAGATTTAAGTACAACAGAGGCAGAGTACATTGCACTAAGTGTGGCAGTCCGTGAAGCAGTATGGCTTTGTAAACTATTGACTGACTTGTTCAGACATGAGATGGATCCAAATACTATTCATTGTGACAACCAGAGCTCTGTAAAGCTTTTCGAGAACCCAATGTTTCATGACAAATCGAAACACATTGAAATCAAGTATCACTACATCAGAGACATGGTACAGAGAAAGACAGTACACGTACAATATCTTTCTACTCATGAACCGATTGCAGATATCTTCACCAAACCACTTGCGAAGACAAAGTTTGAGTATTTCCGTGAGAGACTTGGCTTGGTGGAAAATGTCTCTCTAGTTGAGAGGGAGTGTTAATGATTGTAGATATGTGAGACATTCTCCATCTTACAAACCTGTGAGGTGTGGATCATTGCAACTATGTGAAGTCTTTCTCTTAGCTTACAAACCTGAGAGAAATCCCCTAAGAAGGGTACGTGGTTCTTGCCTAAGACAAAGCTGGGAACATAGATATGACTTCCTCTATTTAGAGAGTTGAGAAGAACTCCAGATGATTATCCATTGGGAAAAGCGATCTGTTGAGTTAGGATGTGCCTGTGACTAAGCACAAGGTGAACGTGTGAAATCCTAAAGTGCTGGGTGCATCGTCATGAGAACATAAATGAAGATGATATATTAGCCTCCTCTGAGCAACAGAGTTGACGAGAAGACTCCAGATGATTCTCCTGTATGTGGCAGTAGGAATGTAGATCTGTAGAGTGGACATGCCTGTGGACGAGCACAGGTGAGCGTGTGAAGACTTGGTTCTTCTTGTGTAATGCATTGAATCAGAGCTATGACATCCCTATGGATGTGCCCCTAGTGGATGAGCACTAGTGGGTGTATCGAATCCTTTGCTATATATTGTTCAAGAGTCAGACCCACATGTAACCCTAATTATTATGTAAAGGGTATAGATCGGCCCTATCTTAATGTGTCTAATAATAAATGCAAAAGATAATTAATATTGTTAATATTAATTATAATAATAATAATAATAATTATAATTATAATTAACTTAGAGAGGTCGGCCCTGTTGAGCCAATAGACGCCTTTGTTGATTGGTCAAAGTCTAATATAAGTAAGGGATGATTCTCCATTGTAGAATCATATCTTCCTTGTGTTTGGAAATTAAAGCAAATACATCTACTTGGAAAAGGTGCGCACCTCTCTTGGGCGCTAGTCTTCTAGGCCTTAAGCACCCTCTTGTGTGCCAAGTCATTCTTGGTGGTGAAAGGTCTTTCTCTTGAAGAATATAGCAAAGGATTTGGCTGGGTTTTCTTCCCTTGTTGAGAAGGGTTTCCCAGGATATTTCTTGTGTTCTTGTGCATGGTGTTTCTTCTTGTGATCTTGGTTGCNTTTTCTTCCCTTGTTGAGAAGGGTTTCCCAGGATATTTCTTGTGTTCTTGTGCATGGTGTTTCTTCTTGTGATCTTGGTTGCTGCAACATTCTTGTTTATGGTTAAGACATGATAAAATGAAATGAACTACATGCTTAACCTATCTTATTGAAAAATCAACATGGGGCATCATTTGCAGGAGCTCTAGCTACATTTTCCGACACATTGCATTTTTTGGAGACGCCTGGGCTTTTTTGGCACCCACTTTCCTCCTTTCTAGTGGTTCTTTTTGTGTTTTTTGGGAAATTTTCCTTCAAGGATTTTTCCAACATTCTTTCTGTTAGCGAGTGTTTGTAGGGGTAGAGCCACCATAAAAGCGGGTGCATTGTTTTGGTCCTTGGGGGTGCTACCTGTTGGCGTCTTAATACACACTTGCAAACGTGAGCAAAGTCCAACTCACTTAGTGTGTCCTTGGAGGCACTATGCCTAGGTTCAAAGCCCACACTGTCACTTTGGCTTGAACCTCTTTCGTCTAGGCTTACTCCTAGGGAAGCCAAGGGGGGCCACTCACAACACAATTGAGTGTTGGGCCAAGCAACCATTGGTAGCCGAGTTGAAGGCTTCTGAATCGGATGCATGCTCCGACTCTGAATCAGAACTCGACAAGGGGAATGATAGGGGGAAGCAGATTATCGATGCGGAGCCCAACGCCACCGTTGCCACCACGAAGATCCAGAAGGAGGAACCAGAAGATCCAGAGGAGGCAGAGCATCTCTTCCATTCCAAGATGTGGGTAAAGGGTTCCACGTT
>SNQJ01S0062461.1:24239-34543 GCA_010110895.2 Picea sitchensis
TTCAACAGAAGTTTCCTCATCTCATGGAGGAACTCAACGCAATGGGGACCATTGCTTCCTAAGGGGGGAGGACTGATCCAGGTGGATATTGGTGGCCACTCACCTATTCCACTTGGACCCACATCATTGTTTCTTTCGGTTTTTCAGTTTCCTTAATTGTAGCACAATTTACTATTTTCAGCAGTTCTTCGGGTCCTGAACTTCCGGAGCTGTTTTGAGGTCCTAAACGACGTTTTTTGGGCATGAATGCTGCAGCGAATATGAGTCCATTCCAGACTCGATATTCATTGTCAACAGTGTAGTCCTCGGATAGATCTTTCTAACGATATATCATGTGTTTCAAACCGAGTTAGTATGCCAAAGTTACGACCTCGAGAAATTGATGTACCAATTTACCCCAATGGGGCCCATATTCTGGCTTTTCATCTCCTAGGGTTAGGTTTTTGGATGTTTAGGGTTTTCCATTGTTACTCAATAATATATAGGCCTTCGAGCCTCATTGTAACATAGAGTTCAGAGGCCAGTAGCCGCCACATCTCTTCTCAGAGATAAGCTACCAGCGCCCTAGCTAGTTTATTTCCATTCTGTCTGTAAGCATTTTTCAGTCATTTGTTATTAATGAAATGAAGTCTTATTTCCGCTGCATCTCTGCGTTTATGTGTATTTCTGTATTTCATTGTGTTCCTACATAAATCCGGATCAGGGGTAGACCCTAGTTACTAGATGTGATTAAACTTGAAGTTCTAGGAGTTGGTTTTAATTAGTTAGAAGGTTTGGGGGGAGACTAACCTAAGATGCAAAGGCAACAAATGCAAGATGCAAGATTTATTGATGTCAAGCAAGCCTTTCCCTAAGTCAACTAAGACTAGTGCCTAAGGTTGGGCAAAGGGGTCAACTAAGGTTTAAGGAGGTTGATTTCAAGATGATTACAAAGATTAATTAAGTACAATTATCCCACAACAAAACTAGATACAAGGACTTAGAAAAAGAATGAAAGATATTACAACAATTATGAACCAAAGATACAAGATGTACAAGATACAAAGGGAAACGAATTAACCAAGTGCTTTACTATGTGAGAATTAAGGATATTCAAGATATACAAACTTTGTATGCTTTCATGCATTTTTGTGGGGCCTCATTTGTTGGTCTCTAAGACCATAACTAGAGTATTATGTGAAAGCCACTCAGGTTCCACCGAGCTACACCTGTCCTGAAATGATCCTAAACATTGCAGTGAGCATGATTTTTAGGATTGAACCAGCGCTAATGACCCACATCCAAATCTGACATGTAGGTTCATGTCCTTATTACTGAATTAAATTCAGTTCCTGGCCCCTAGCATTCACAAGTTTTGTGAATCTATTTGTCTATTGGCATTAAATGTGTAATAACTTGCAATAATGCACCCACATCTTTTTCAGTATCATGCAGCTTCTTTCAATTGCTTCTCAGATGTTGAGATACCAAGTCTCATTGTCAGCCTAATTTATTTGCATAAATGGGACACTATTATGTCAATCCAGGGTTGGTAAACTTGCAAGGTACAATCACTGTATGTGAGGGAATTAGCTTTGAAACTGTTCTACAAACCTTTAAACTATGAATGAAATTCAAACTTGACAATCATAATCAAACACCAATAAAATATCTTAAACTCCAAGATTCTAAACAAGAAATAATTCTTTCAATCTAAGTTCATCACAGTTTCACTGGTAGAAAATTAGGTCATAAAATTTCAATGCCTCAACAAGTGATGTCTCTTGTAACAATACTTTGTTAACTTGTGAAAGTTAAAGATTGAAAATAATACTTAACACACATTCAAATGAAAGATTCTAACTTAAATTCTAATTCCTCCAATCTAAAGTTATCACAGTCTCACTGGTAGAAAATCAGGCTGCAAGGTTGTATTGCCTCAATGAATGTTGGCTCTTGCAACAGTACTCTGCTGACTTGTGACAGTTAAAGATTGTAAGAATACTGATCACTCATTCAAATGAAAGGATTCTAAGGTAAATTCTAATTCCTCCAATCTAAAGTTATCAGTCTCACTGGTAGAAAATCAGGCTGCAAGGTTGTATTGCCTCAATGAATGTTGGCTCTTGCAAAAGTATTCTGCTGATTTGTGAAAGTTGAAGATTGTAAGAATGTTTAACACACATCTACTAATTAAATCAACTGAAAACTGAACATAAATCTGTAAGTAAAAATGGAAATGAATTCTGATTTTAAATTTAGAGAATGAAAAGCTGATCTATAAACGAACGAGTAGGAAGATTTACCAAAATGGAAAATTGCAGAAAATCAAAGGTATGCACGGAAATGTACAGATGTAACATGAACCAAAGCAAGGGGGCCCTCCAGGCTTGGTGCATGTACAATAAGAAAGCTACTAACTGTAGAAAATCAGATGACTTATATTGATAATGTAAGCTGCTACAGACTTCAAGTCAAAGTTTCTGTATATAATCCAATTTTTCTCAAAGTTTCATCTTTGGCTTATTTATACAAGGCAAAATATAACAACTAGGCTAGAATTATTCTCATAGAGTAATGACATAACCATCTAGTTTCTAAATATAGCTGAGTCGCTCCTGGATTGAGTGATTTTTTCCTCAATCTTGTGAATCAGCTCGGATCCCTGTTTATGCTGCTGTAGAATTTCCTGCTGAAACCTGCTTTGACTGGAGCATTGACCGGAGGGTTCCTAACTCTTTTCTTGCATCCAAGGGGTCACACACCATAGTATGAAGACATGGATCATGACCCACGTGCCTGTTTCCTTCAGATTGGTCTGCAACCATCTAAATGAACAACATACTACAAGAACAGATTTATTTCCGAAAACATTGATAAAAACCGAGTTTTGAGTATTTTAACTTGATGATTCTTAAAAATAAAAAATGAAATAAGAACTTACCTGATATGCCTTTGGATAAAGACATAGGTTTAGATGTTTTTTTAGATGACAAAACAGAATCATTTTCAGAATCATGCTGCTTCTTTCAATTACTTCTCAGATGTTGAGATTACCGAGTCTTATCTTTTTCAGAATCATGCAGCTTCTTTCAATTGCTTCTCAGATGTTGAGATTACCGAGTCTTATCTTTTTCAGAATCATGCAGCTTCTTTCAATTGCTTCTCAGATGTTGAGATTACCAAGTCTCATCTTTTTCAGATTCATGCAGCTTCTTTCAATTGCTTCTCAGATGTTGAGATTACCCAGTCTCATCTTTTTCAGACTCATGCAGCTTCTTTCAATTACTTCTCGGATGTTGAGATTAACAAGTCTCTTTATTTGGCACTGTGTCATTTGAATTTGGGAGCAGTAGTTTTATTATGTGAATATTGACTTTTCAATATGCTATCTGTTGCACATGTAAATGTGCTAATCATAATAGTTCTGTTAAAGAGTATTGAACTTTGAAAGTGATAATTGTGGATGATTGCTATGATTGAACAGGAGGATAAGCCTGTAACTGGAACTGCCAGCAGACTAAGCAACCTTTCAACAGTTTCATCATACCAAGATCAACATGTGGACTCTCATGTAAGCATCTTTTCTCTTGTCTTTGACAGTCTTGTCTATGCTATTTAGAATTCCTGTCTAAAAATTGGTCCATTGTCAGCTATCAAGGGATGGACCACCAAGCTATGAGTCAGCAATAATGCAGAGATTTGAATCATTTGAAAATCCAATGGCTGGCTCTGGGAACCGAGGTTTTGAGTCACATGATATGGAAGAAGAAGAGGACCGTACAGAAAATCCACAGTTTGGCAAGGCATTATATGATTTCACGGCTGGTGGTGATGATGAGGTAAATTTAACAATTGCAAACAGTTGAGGTTGTTTTTGAAAGGAGGTATGCAATAAAGTACCCTAATATTTTGTGGGCTGATGTTGCAGCTGAATTTAACAGCCGGGGAAGAAGTTGAGATTGAGTATGAAGTAGATGGGTGGTTCTATGTAAGTACATAGTGAACATTAAAAAAACCTTTCCTTATATTCTGTCCCTCTAGATCAGTTTGTTTCATTGATTTCGTGTTTTGTATTTGAGCTGCAGTGGAAGCATGATTAGTTATGCCTCTTAAGTGAGATTGTGTGGCCTTTTCACCTGTTTGTTATTTAATGTTATAGGTAAGGAAGAAGCGGCCTGGAAGAGATGGTAAAATGGCAGGATTGGTTCCTGTGCTTTATGTCAGCTCCTCTTAGAGCCATTTTTCAGTGGCTACCATTAGATACGGGATGCTTCCTGGATGCTTCAGATCTATTAGTGTTCTTCATGTGGTATAGTTGGGAGCCGAGATTTACCTGCTGTTGTCCAAATGTATAGTTGTGATAATATATTTCTGTTCTCAGATCTCTCCAATTTCCTATTTCTTTTTCATTGCCTTTTATTCATCTCTTTTATTTTTCCTTTTCATATTTCTGATATGTAGTGTAATGACGGTGTGCAATAATAGTCTTTTCCATTGGTGCAATGTATTCTGCCTCTTCATACTTGTGCCTGTTTATGATCTTTGTCTAGAATGCCAAACTGGTTGTGGATACAATCCTGTATTTTATTTTAATATATTCATTATTTTTCCACCTCAACATTATTTTGCAAATCTATTTGGTATGGAAAGCATGGTTCATTGCTAAAAACGTTGATGTTTTTTGCATGAAGAATGTTCAATGCTTCTTATATGCCATGGACTTCCATTGTACTATTTGTCTCTAAAGTTCTGTTTGTAATCATAAACTTTCACGGGCAGTCTGGATCAGTTGAGATTTCAGGATTACCTTGTACTCTTAAAATCTGGCATCACGGCAGAGTTGATGACTGGTTGATAGATTTCTGGACATACTTGAGTGTTATTTGAAGGTTGGTTTGGTCCATCACTTGGGACAAGAATTATATGCGAGTGTTTGCAAATTTTATGATTTAAAAATTAAACAAGGTTCAATGATCATATGCTTTAAATAATCTTGTGTTAATAAAATTAATATCGAAGAGAGATACAATCATGTATTTCTTTTTAATATATTCATTATTTTTCCACCTTTGCAAATATATTTGGTATGGAAAGCATGGTTCATTGCTAAAAACGTTGATGTTTTTTGCATGAAGAATGTTCAATGCTTATATGGCATGGACTTCGATTGTACTATTTGTCTCTAAAGTTCTGTTTGTAATCATAAACTTTCACGGGCAGTTTGGATCGGTTGAGATTTCAGGATTACCTTGTACTCTTAAAATCTGGCATCACGGCATAGTTGATGACTGGTTGATAGATTTCTGGACATACTTGAGTGTTATTTGAAGGTTGGTTGGGTCCATAACTTGGGACAAGAATTATATGCTAGTATTTGCAAATTTTATGATTTAAAAATTAAACAAGGTTCAATGATCATGTGCTTTAAATCAGCTTGTGTTAATAAAATTAATGTCAAAGAGAGATAACATGAAATCATGCTAGACAAGATTATGGTAATACGAGTTGCTGGTTACTTGGAAAACTCACAAAGTCTTCTGAAACCTGCAAGTTAAATTAGTCAAATCATCCAAAGATGGACAAAATTGGTCAATGGTCAAAGTTGGTAAGATGTGTTAAAGTTTAAGCTATTATTAGGTTTCTTTTCAATTTACTAGATAACCATAGCATAGATACGATCACTGAGAGAAACATAATCAAATAGTACACAAGCATTTATCCTGGGAAACCCTCAAGGGGAAGAAAACCCAACAAAACTTTTTAAATATAGATTCAATAACCAAGTACAGTGTCTCTCACAAGAGAGATCTCACCAAACAGAGGATCCACCAGAAACCCTAACCAGAACAAAGTAGCGCATCACTTAGACCAAGATAGTCCTTCACCAAGATAATCAAAACCCTTTACTGAGCTACTCTTCATTGTAGCTGCGTCACTTCTCCTTGTCGTCGTGTCACTCTCAGACTAACGCACTTGATAGAGAGAGCTTGATGAGTGTATGTCCAAATTAGGTCCTAGGCCTCTTATAAATACAAGTTGTGCCCCCCCAATAATTAGGTCAAGGCCGACCTGTCCACTTTATCTTTCTAATTGACATTTGACTTGTCTAGGCACAACAGGGCTGACTTGTCAATATAATATATATATATTTTATCTTTTACTTTATCCACAAAAGGGGATGAGAATATTCTTTGCAGTTACACAATATTTCAACACTCCCTCTTAACAAGAAGGATATTCTTTATCTTTTGACAGGTCCCTGGATGTCATAATCATTTGAACAATATCATCTGGGAAATATCATCAACTGGATAATCATCATCAATTGGACAACAACATCAACTGGATAACATCATCAACTGGGTAACATCATCAACTGGGCAACATCATCAATATAATCCACTTGGTCATCTGGCATCACGATCATTGATCGGTTCTCCATGAATCCATATTAAAGAAATTTTGTTCTCTTTATCTTCTTGAGAAGACACTCTTTCTTTCTTTTATCTTCACGCAAAAGATACTCTTTCTTATCTTCACACAAAAGATGTCTTATCTTCACACAAAAGATATTCTATGAGTTTTTCCATTACTTTATGTTCCCCTTCTCTTGTAGTCATCTATCTCAACCATCCACTGGGGAGGACTACTACCATAGCTTCACTCCTAGTCATCCCACATGAACTAGAGAAGCTAAGACGCTAGCCTGGGAAAGACTAGACTCCCTTTCCATGATCCACACAGGATCATGACACGAACCTCAAGAGCCAACTAACCATTCCACATGGTCAAGGTTTGTGTTCCGGGCTACTCAATCCTTGGCCAGAGGAGAGTATTTGCCTGCTGCCCCTTGGAGAAACATCCCCACTCCTCACTACGAGGATGGTCACACCCCTCTCTACGAGGGTATTCGATCACCTTAGTAATTACTTCCCTTGTTTTAGTGAATGCTTGAAATCCAACACAAGGGAGTCTTCCCTAACAACTTCAAGAAATCCTATAGCAAGATTGAATCAAGTATACAACCTCTCTACTTTGGTTACTCAATCATACAACCATTTAGATCAAGGCTCAAAGTAGACACATGGTGATTAAGTAAAGCGATTCCAAATTTGTGTGTGAGGTATTCTAAGACAATAAATGATAACTACCAAGTTAAACAAGTCAATTAAATGCCCTGAAGCACTACAAATCAAAAGAAAATCCATGAATTTCATAAACTTGCACTAAAAGATAATTACTTCAACATAAATATAATAACCCTTAAAACAAGTAATCATGCAATGAAAAGGGCTGAAAATGCAAGCTAAAACTAGGTTTTTACATGACAAATGCTTGCTGAAATTTGAAATGGCTTGAAACAACTTCAAAACACTCAAGAGGTCAAGCCCTACTTGGCTGAAAATTACAACACTAATGGTTGAAAATTGAAGCTGGATTATAATAAAACCTAAAATTACCATAAGACGTCAAAGGGGGAAAGGAATTAGGGTTTACAATCACTTCGCTAGTTGATCCCAAGAGTAGATGCAATAGCTAGGCTTGGATAATTAACTAGGTTAATCAACTTGGTTGAACGCTTCAGATAAAAAAGAGAGTTTCTGGTGGGCCAAAATGGCCATAGAATTGTTTTATCCCGTCACAGTCTTCCCCTTCCTTCTCCGAGTAGTTTATCCAGTTGGAGATTTAGGTCCAAGGCTCATGTCATCCCCTCCAGATGCCTATTTAGAGTCGGTATGCTTACGCTTGATCTGTTGGTTTTGTATCTTTCGGGGTGGCCGCAAGAGAATAGGCTAATGTCCTCTACCTTCCTTGGGCATATGGAGTCAAGAATGCAACTTTCTTAGAGAGAAAGGGTAAGAAGAAGACCTAAAAATTAAACCTTGGGGTAGTCCACTACAAACCCTAGGTGTTAATTCTTTAGAAGAGAAACGTAAGATAGTTCACTACAAACCCTAAGAGGATGTCCTATACCTTCTAGAAACCTTTAGCAAGAGATCAAGATGGATCTTAGTTAAAACCCTACAGTAGTCCACTACGAACCCTAGAACTTTAACCTATAACAATAAGACTAGGGTAGTCCACTGCAAACTTTAAAAACACTCTTATGTCCTTCAACAAGCTTAAAATGAATGATAACATGGGAAAGTAGTCCACTACAAACCCTCCTAGGGTTTCAAGACCAGGTTTATTCAAGAAGATAACATGTAATTATAACCACTTTGACAAAACATTCACTTAATACATCAAGAAATAAACCATCAAAGACTTGAAAAGGACACTTACTAGGCAAATCAATGAATATCCATGAAATCATCCACAAAATCTGAAAAACATCCACAAGATCATCTCCAAGAAGGTGTGCATAAGTGATCCATAGTGAGAGAGAAAGATAAATGATGTGTAGTGATGATTATTCACAAGATGAGATATGACTTACAAAATGGAGCGCTCCCTCTATAAATGAGGTAACAAAGCACTATATCCTCCTAAGAAGCCCCTAAAACATGTAAATCCATGATACAAGGTGGATAGGTCTCAAGTTGACTCCCAAAAATGCCTCTAAAATGTAAATACAATGTTAAAACATCAAATCGTCCTCTAAAGAAGGGACACATGTGAGGCTAGAGTTAAAAAGAGGGTGATTTAATCTCCTCAAGGGGTACAAAGGCTCCAAAAGTCACATCCATCCCCAAAAGGTGCAAAGCATCATGAAAGGTCACACCACCTCACCAATAAGGTCACATCTCATCATCAACAAGGTGTCAACTCATCACCCATGTGCTAGGTTGTCTCAAGAAAAAGTCACATCACTCCAAGCATGTTGTCATCCTCTAAATGTCCATTGTCCTAGGTGAAAATGTCAATGCCATTAAGGAGGAGGGCTCCATCATCCCTCCAACGGAGTACACCATCCTTGTCAAGTGCAATAACATCCATCCAAACCTTAATGTCGTCAAAGGGGTGCAATGTCCAAGTTGTGGGCTTCCTATCCTCTAAATGACACGTTTGGCTATATTTGCAACATCCCAGCTAATCAATGCAATATCCAAGGTACAAGAGGTGATGGAGGGTGTCCAAAGGCATGCCAAATCATGAAGTAGCTCAATGCAAATCACGAGGGGCCAACACCCTCCATACAATGTGTAACATCCATGGCAAAAGCACCTAAACATCCTTCACAGGACCATCTCCAGGGATGCATCATCATCAGGCAAGGCTTAGAGAAGTCATGATTTCTCATATGGGCGCCCCTTTTTGCCAACTTTCCTTGCCTTGCCTTTGGGTGCCCTGGCTTGCCCAGGCCGTCTTAAAAAAGTTAAGTTGGAGCCAACTTTGCTCCTTATTCGGTAGTCGACTCGTCTGCCTACCTAACACTCCCTTGTGTGGTTGTTCGCATGTTTTCGTGACAACTCTTTCTGTGGGCACCCCTCTTTTCAACTCGTCTTACCTTGCCTTTGGGCGCCCTACCGTGCCCAAGCCATCTTAAAAACGTTAAGTTGGAGACACCTTTTCTCCTTATTCACCAGTCGACTCATCTTCTTGCCTAACGCTCCCTTGTGTGGTCGTTCTCCCATTTTCATGACAATTCCTCATGCGAGTGCCCCTCTTGGCAACTCACCTTGCCTTGCCCAGACTATCTTAAAAAAGTTAAGTTGGAGCCAACTTTGCAACTTATCTGGCATCTGACTCATGTTCTTGCATAACGCTCCCTTGTGTGGTCATTCTCCCATTTTCGTGAAAACTCATGTAGGTGCCCCTCTTTCCAACTCATCTTGCCTTGCCTCTGGGCACCCAACCTTACTTAGGTCGTCATAGAAAAGTTAAGTTGGAGCCAACTTTGCTCCTTATCTGATACTTGGCTCGTCTTCTTGCCTAGAACTCCCTTGTGTGGTTGTTCTCTCTTTTTCGAGACAACTCCTCATGCATGCGCCCCTCTTGCCAACTCGCCTTGCCTTGCCCAAGCTGTCTTAAAATTTTTAAGTTGGTGTTAACTTTGCTCCTCATCCGATAGTCAGATCACCTTCTTACCTAGTGCTCCCTTGTGTGGTCATTCTCTCATTTTTGTGAGGTCTCCTCATGTGGGTGCCCCTCTTGCCAACTCAACTTGCCTTGCTTTTGGGCACTTTGCCTTGCCCAGGTCGTCTTAAAAAGATAAGTTGGAGCCAACTTTGCTTCATATCCAACAGTGGACTCGTCTTCTTGCCTAGCGCTCCCTTGTGTGGCCGTTCTCCCATTTTTCGTTACGACTCATCATGTGGGTGCCCCTCTTGCCAACTCGCCTTGCCTTCCCTTTTGGTGCCCTGCCTTGCCCAGGTCAT
>SNQJ01S0062461.1:34593-52287 GCA_010110895.2 Picea sitchensis
AACCTCCCCATTGAGGTGACATTGGGTGGGGAAGGTTCCTGTTACGCCAGTTTGATCTCTATCCTTTAGCCTTTGACCTAAACTACAAATTGAGCGATAATAGGCACCCCTTTTGCCAACTCACCTTGCCTTGCCTTTGGGCGCCTTGCCTTGTTTTCGTTATGATTCCTTGTGTGGGTGCCCCTCTTGCCAACTCACCCTCACTTTTCTTTGGGCGCCCCTCTTGCCAACTCACCTTTCCTTGCCTTTGGGGCCCCTTTTTCCAACTTGCCTTACCTTGCCTTTGGGCACCCTGCCTTGTTTTCATTATGATTTCTCATGTGGGAGCCCCTCTTGCCAATTCGCTTTTCCTTGCCTTTGGGCTCCCCTCTTGCCAACTCGCCTTGCCTTTGGGTGCCCCTCTTGCTAACTCACCTTGCCTTGCCTTTGGGCATCCTGCCTTGTTTTTGTTACGATTCCTCATGTGGGTGCCCCTCTTTCCATCCCGCCTTCCCTTGTCTTTGGGCGCACCTCTTGCCAACTTGCCTTGTCTAGCCTTTGGGTGCCCTTCTTGCCAACTTGTCTTGACTTTCCTTTGGGTGCCCTGCCTTGTTTTCGTTACGATTCCTCATGGGTGCCCCTCTTGCCAACTCTCCTTGACTTACCTTTGGGTGCCCCTCTTGCTAACTCGCCTTGCCTTTCCTTTGGGCTCCTGGCCTTGTTTTCGTTATGATTCCTCATGTGGGTGMTCCTCTTGCCAACTCACTTTACCTTTCCCTTGGGTGCCCTCCTTTGCCCAGGCCATCTTAAAAAAGTTAAGTCGGGGCCAACTTTCCTCCTTATCCGGAAGTCAACTCGTCTTCTTGCCTAGCGCTCCCTTTTGTGGTCGTTCTTTCGTTTTCGTTATGACTCCTCATGAGGGCACTCCTCTTGCCATCTCGCCTTGCCTTGCCTTTGGGCGCCCTGCCTTGCGTAGGCCATCTTAAAAAATTTAAGTTGGAGCCAACTTTGCTTCTTATCCTCCAGCGGGCTCTTCTTCTTACCTAGTGCTGCCTTGTGTGTTTTTTCTCTTGTTTTTGTTACGATTCTCATGTGGGTGCCCCTCTTACCAACTCGTCTTTCCTTGCCTTTGGGCGCCCCTCTTGCCAACTCCCCTTGCCTTTGGGTTCCCCTCTTGCCAACTTGCCTTGCCTTTGGGTTCCCTACCTTGTTTTTGTTATGATTCCTCATGTGGGTTCCCCTCTCTGCCAACTCGCCTTGCCTTGCCTTTGAGTTCTTGAGAAACCCATTAAATTGTAAGTATAAGTGAATGATGTGACATGGGGTTTACTTCATGGTCATGGTGCCATTGACATGCAAGGCCATGTGTGGGTTCATCTCCATGAGCGCCTTTGTAGAGGGATCACTTGGTGCCTTGAGTTATGCTTTTCTGGGCACAGTTTCTTTCCAAACCACTATTCTTGCATTTTGATATTCATTTATTGCTTTGCAAGACCCTTTTTAGGTTTATGCATTTGTTTTACTGGGATTCAATTAAGTCCTTTTAATTTGATATGCATTCAGTGCATTAGGATTTGGGGTGATGGCCTCGTAGCAAGGGGGTAGAGCTCAAGTTGATCTTTGGCTTTTGATTTATCATTTGTCATTCCATTTCATTTTCCATTTTTTACCAATTGCATCAACCTTAAGCATTCTAGCCCCTTCTTATCATAGTAGGATGAAGGTACGAACCTTTTTGGTGTACATGTAATAGTCATTTCCCGAAGATAGGAAAACATAAGGAATACAGATGGAATGTGTTAAGTGTGGATGGGAATGGTACATTACCCCTATCAAGGCCTCCCAGCAGTACCCCTTTCCCCCAAGACTGACAACACTAGACTATGACACATACGATGGCCACCAAGATGAAACAAGGAAAAAATCATAACTTCCAAGCATCATGATCCATTATTTGACTTCAACCCATGATTCTCGCCCAAATTCCTAATGCATTAAATGTAACACTTTGTATGATATAATCACTAATGTACTTCATGTGTGCTAGACTACCATCATCTGATGAACCAAGTTGATCAAGTGAAAAAGTTGAGCAATGATTATTGGCAGGCATCTAGGGGTTGTTGTCTGTGGAGAATGTTGGTCATCATCTTTGGGATAACTGTCTACAATGTGGATCATGGAAAATGATCTCCTCTAGTTACGCTAGGTGAGAGGGGGTAACATCTAGGTCCAACATGGGGACATGTGCTCACCATCGAGTGCATGAGAACCTCAACATCTTTGGTACTCTAAGATCTACAACCCACATCACTCTAAAGAAAAAAATTCCTTGTACATTCTAACATAAAACCGTCAGTAGAAAAGGGGTAGGGGGATGCGATCCACCTTGGTATATAGAAAGGTGAAAATAAAATGTGAAAAATAAATCTTTTTATTTTAATCAATATATAATTTTTTATTTATTTATAACATGTATAAGTTAAGCTAACATGAATGCATCGGAAGTAACATTAATAATAATAATAATAATAATAATAATCTAGTTTTAAGGTCACGGCTAAGCCACACCAAATTGGTGTATGAGACCCCCTTGTTTGTGGGACAAGGGACCCCTCTCCGCCCAACGATTTGACTAGTAAAGTCTATGAAGGTATACATACCCTACCCCCCTATGGATTTGAACTTGTGACCTCTTAAGAGGAAACACATGTTCTTAACCATTAGGCCCACTCACGCTGTATAATAATAATAATCTATTTTTTAAGGTCACGGCCAAGCCAACACACCAAATTGGTGTATGAGACCCCCTTGTTTGTGGGACAAGGGACCCCCAAACAAGGTACAATCAAGATGTAAGTACACAACATGACCTAATACTACCCTATTTTACTCTATAAGCAATCAAATGCTAGGTATAATCATACAACCAATGAAGGCATCCTAGCATCTTGCCAAGGTCAAAAGATCTACCCTTGTTCTTTTTTTGAAACCAAAACAAGGATATGTCAAGCACAAAGTGATCATGATGTGGGACAAACATTACAACACAACCAAATATAGAATGCAACTTGTGAGGGTGGGAAAGAAAAAAAATCATGCCAAGATGTGCATCCAAAAACTTGCTCTATCCATCTTTTAACAAGGCTACAATATATCAATGATGGCTTATCCTTTCTCCAAGCAAGGTCTTGATAATGCAACCCTTGCATCTCATAATATTGATCCATACTCTTCAAAAAATGACCATCCCGACTCTCATGTACAATGTCACTCCCCAATGCTTGAGATGGAATCCTAAGAAATATGAGGAATACCTTATGGTTTCCCATGAGGGAAATTGATGAAAAATGAGGCATAAATTCACATGTTGGAAAAAAATTGCTCCCAACATAATGCATGCTACCCTTCTATATGTTGTTGGAAATTATTGCAACAAACCATAGGTTGAAAACACATTTTTCCCATAGATAATTCATCACCCAAAACATAGTTCCTAGCCTAATTCTTAATGACATATTGAGAAGAATATAAAGGAAAAAATGATTGGAAGCTTGTGCTATGAAACTTGGGTTGTCCAGGGATAATCACGGCCTCATAAGAGTGTTGACATTAATGTTCACCAAAATCTTAGCATAAGGGTGGTTGAAAACCTTCTTCACAAAATAACTCCAAGCACTCAAAAGAATATATATCATGCCTCCTAGGATATGACTAAAAATCATCATGCAAATGTTGTAATGAATCATTCCTAGCTGGTTGAGACAAATCTGTGAACATATCACCTTCAAGTTTCCAAAAATCTAAATCATTAATGTACACAGATGTATGTTCCAAAGGAAACAATTCCACGGTCTTGACCTTAAATTCAAATTATCATTATAAATGGGATTCCCATCAAAATGAAAACAATTTATATCCCATATATGCCTTCCAATATGCGGAAAACCATCAATATGGTCATCATGTTCTTCATCTAATGAAGAATTTAGCAAATTCAAGAGTTTTTTGGAAAACTCTTCACTTTCCAAATCATCAAAGGATGCATCATAAGAATCAAATGGAAATGAGTACAACTTATCATACCCTTGTCTTCATGAAGAAGGATTCTCTCTTCAATTGAGTCATCATCATTTCCTTGATCTTCAATATGACGTGCCTCGTCAAAATCTTCTTCAATGGATTCATGAGGTGGATCTTGTTATTCGTATATTTGATGACTTTCCTCATGAATCTCTTCTTTAGATGTTTGGTTTTCAAAATTCTCATCCAAATCTTCATGCATGGAATGATGAGACTCTTCATCTTTAATATGATCTTTATCATTGTGCTCCTCAAGTACTTGATTCTTGACTGGATCAATACGGGCTTCTTTTTCTTTCTCTTGGAAAATTTCTTCGTCATCTTCAATAGGGTTGGAAAATAATCCCTCTTCTTGAAGGGCTTTTGTAAGATCCTAAAGAGTGTCTTCATACCTTTGAATCCTCAGATCCCAATGCTTGAGAAAATTTTCAATAAAATTTGTAATAGAAGATATGCACTTTGGACTGCAAATAAGCTTGACCTTGTCTTGTTTTAATGGCAGAGAAGTTTAAAATATTTTTATTAGCACATCCTCATGTATCACATTTATTTCCAAGTTGTATTTCAGGGATTTTGCAACACAAGAAATGGTCGAAGATGGATCACCATCAAATTTTGGATAATTTTCCCACCATTCCAGAATAAAGTGATTTGGGTATCCATGAATACTCTCAATATTAGGAGAACAAAACCTTTCATGAAGGTCCCATGGTTCTATTCTTCTTCGCTTGAACATATGAAAATATAATATGATACCTCATATCAAACATGTGTATGCATGGAGTCGCCAAGGTGAATCTTCAATGCCTTTACAATGATGCTTGTTTCACCTTACAATCATAGAGTTTTCAAAACATGCGTAAGGAAAAGGGTGTCTTCCCTATATTGTTCTTGAGATTAATCCTAAGGCTCAAAGAGTAATGTCAGGCATTAGGAATGTTTAAGGAGAATATTTTAAATGCGTGTTTTTCCTACCTTTAGTTATATAAGAAATGATCCTTAAATGAAATTTATAATAGGACAGTACAGAGCCTGTATTCTGTTGTCTGAGTCACATATCAAATGGTGTGAAGGAAAGCTACAAAATTTTTAAACAAAGATAGGAATCAATTGCAGATGAGTCTCACCTTATTTTTAGTGGAAGAAAAGTAGAGAGCGCACCCTTGAACATGATATAAGATGCAACAATTCATGCAGCTTGCAGGTCTTGTTTTACTCATAGTAAATACAACGGAAAAACTGCTTACTTAATGAATTGCTGATAAAATATGATTACAGTAGTTGTAATACTAAATTGCAATCAATCGCTTATCAAGGAATTACATAAGAAATTCAGAGATATGGAAATACAGAAGAAACACATAACTCAAAACAAACGAAAATTAGAATCGCTGTCTGCACTTGTATTAATACTCAGAGAAGAGAGTTTCTCTATTATATCTGGCAAGAAGCAACCCTCAAATAGATTTTGAATCTATGTACTTATACAAAAACTGTCACAACTCAAAACGGTTGGACTTCTTACAATATTTGATTAAAATAACATATATCTGAATAAGACAACAGTGTGTAAAATCTGCTGAGCTCCGTTGGCGTTCTCCTCTGTCTCTTCATCTACTGGCAGAAACACTTCGTTTCCTTAGTCCTTTAGGCTGAATACAAATGTCATGTAGGCCACCTTAATAATTCAACATACTGCTTTGGACGTTTTGGTTTTGTTTCCATCTGTCCCTCCAGATATGTTCAACAATGCAATGAATCACAATTGAGATCAGGGGGGAAGGATAATCAGATGAATAGCATTGCATGGCTCATTCAGGAATGGATAACAAGCAAAAGAAAAAGTAACCATCTGTGGAAAGAATTATATTGGAGCAGGTGCATGTTGATGAAGTGGAGATAATTGTAGATTAGAATGCAGGTGAATGAGATAAGTGGTTGTTGGATGGTGAAAGGTGGAGAGAGAAAAAAGGAAAGGGCACTGTGCACGTTTTCTTAACTGTTCCCAACCATACTTTCTTTTCCATGTTCAATACATTGTTTGCATCTATCCAATAATTCCACCACAAACCTTGAGGGCTCAATTGTTTCATTTACCTCGAAAGTGAATAATTTCCTTTCTACCTGAGGCAACTTTTCTTGGATCCTTTTCACTTCTTGAGTTGTGGCCTGGAACTGTGAGCATGGGTTCACTAGTCATTTATTTATTTTAAGAAGATCAATCTGGCTCATTTCCTGAATGGCTGTCAGAGTTTCTTCTTTGCTCTTTCTGGAACTCTGTTGGTTCATTTCAATATCAATTTTCTCCAGGGACTCCGAGATATTACTTCCCTCAAAATCATTTAGCTTCTTGTTTAATGATGACAACGCTTCCAGGCAAGCATCCTTTACTTCCACGGCTAATATTTTTCTCTCTTCCAAATTTGTTTCCCAGAGCTTTAGGGCCATATCACCTCTTAATTTTTTAGAAGGAGAGAGTAGCGGAAAATCAAGGACATTATCTTTATGCACCAATATGATGGCTTATTGAAACTTAGCTCGGGTTGAGCAGGCTTCTCTTTCCTTGACATAGATTTCCTTTAGAGAAAGGTCTACTACCTGGTATCACTTTTGGATGGCATCTACCTTCAAAAAAAGGTCCTGCTGGGAAATTTCCAACTTCTCATTTATTTCCAGTGCTTGAGTTTGGAAGGTCGAGATATCTATCGAGGTACCTTCGGTTAGGTCCAATCTAGATTGAAATTGTTCTATCAATTCATTACGTTGAGTGACCAATCCTTGGTTGGTTTTTGAACTTTGACGGAGCTCCTCAAGGTTGGCATGAAGCTGTTCGATTTGATGTCGATCATGATCTCTCATTTGCTTGAAGTCTTGACTCATCATGTTTCAGATATTTTGTTCCATGGCATGTATTTGACTTTGCAAGTGCTCTACCAATAGGTACTTTTTTCGTAGTTGTTCGACCAAATTGTCCACAGACCATTGATTGGCAATAGAAAAAGCACCTAACGAACTTGCAACTTCTTTTGTGAATTCTGGACCATCTCGATCATTCCTGTCATACACCATTCTCTTCCTTTTAGTCATCACTCCATCTTTCTGGTGTGACTCCCTTTTCACGATGGATTTTTGTTTCTTACTAAAGAATAAATTCGAAGGAGGCATCTCTTCAGGTGAGATGGGGGTAAGATCATTTACAAACACAATTTCGGAATTAGGATTTTCGAAGCTGGATTAAAGAGGGGTAAACGATGTAATGGGAGTAGCAATCTTTGTGGGCTGTTGTTTCTCTGTTGTATTTGAGGTACCAACATGGGTAGTTGGTAATGAAGGAGGCACATCTTGTCCTTATTTTAGGTAAGATTTGAGATGAGCTAGTGCCCGGGGGCTTAGCTGTCTTGACAATGATGATTCTAATTCTTATGTTAACCCCTCTGAGCTCTTCGGGGTTTCCTCAACTTTATGTTTGCCAGAGAGACTTGATTAAGAACCTGTAGGCATAGTTTATTGAGAGGGGGGAATAGCTATTTTCTCTCCTTTTAATACCTTTGGTAGACTATTTCTCTTGTGTTTTTGAAAGATGATAAAACCAACTTGTTGGTCTCGAGGAAGGGTTTGGAATCTGCATTGAACTTCCTCATAGAATCTGTTAACACTCCAGGAAACTCTCCTAGGCTGTAAGTCGGAGATGCCTGGTAACTAACTCTTTTTGGAAATATTTTCTTAATATTTGATATGATTTGTGGATCAAGATGAATATCTAGGGACTGGACTGTGTTTTCAAGACTGTCTAGAAATACAAAATCTCACAAGGCCTTCTAGCCATGCAGTCAGACAAAGTTTGATTAAATGGGGGAAGAAAGCAACTATTACACCAGATCATACTTCATACCAACAAGCACAATGGGTTTAATAACCAAATAAATAGCTTATTATTATCAACTAAAAAAATTAACCAGTGAGATGACAGTCACTGCAAATTGAATGAGCATCAACAAATAACTTTCACTCATAAAATATCAGAAAACAGAGGAGGATAATCTGACCATACAACTGAAGGAAGCTTGAAATTTTTTATATAAGAAGAATAAGTCTGTTGGTTACAGAGACAACATCATAGTACCCAAAATCGAACCCTTAGTTTGTCGTCTATCCTAAGATTTATAGCTTTACAAAGTAGTTCAGAGATCCTGAAAACATGGATCAAATCAGCTAAAAATAGTAAGTCAAAATCTGATTGCAAAAGATGAGGGATGATCCCCAAAATGAGGTCAATCCCANTGCAGGTGGAACGTGTCCCTCTGATGACCCAGGATGTCCTCTAGAGGCCCTTGACGTCACCTCCAACGCATGGCAGTTTGGCACGTGTGGCAGAGTTTGGAGGCCCAGAGAGGACCAACGTTTGTCATCTAGTGCTATGATTTTCCCTAAAAAGGGCCAACGTCTCCCTCAAAGGGGCTAGACATCTTGCTCATTGCTCATTTAGGGTTTTCTTTTAGCAGTTTAATGTAAAACAGTATGACTTTTAGTTATTAGCCTTGTCGGCTATTTTAATGACCTAATTTTAATTAAAGGTCATTGGATGATATATATTGAGGATGTTTTCCCTCATTTTGACATAACACAATTCACTCACAATTGTGAGGTCTGATTTTTGAGCCCTCCTAGGGTATTTTTGTTGTCTAAGTGAGACGCACTTGCTATTGGAAGGATATTTTTGGCATCTTATGGCATTTCTCTCAAGGAAGGTTTACAACTAGGGTTTGCATGTGCTTTCTTCATGATATGTAAGTGATTTTCTTGCAAAACTTCTTAATTGAATTGTTGTAGGTGTAATTTCTTGCATTTGCTTATTAAATTTCTGATTTGAAACCCTAGGTAACAAGCACACAAGTAGGTCATTGTTACATGTCCCCTTAGAGAGAGATTTTTCAGCCATTGAAGAAGAAGGATTGAGCCTAGCCTTTGTTACACTCATCTTGCTTCTTCCCTCAAGCTAACATTGAAGTTTATAGGTTGAAAGAGGGTGACGTCCTAGGCCTAGGTTATCTACACCTAGGGCCATCATCTTCTAAGGTTTGAAAGCCTTGTCCTTACACCACTTTCTCCCTTAGACTTATTATTTATGCTAGCCATTTTTCCAAGTTCACCTAAAGAAGGAGGAAATAGCACGAGGCCTTGCTTAAGCAACACCGGAGTGAGTCTCTTTCCCCTAGGGTTTTGATTCTAGGGCCCTGCCTTTGCAGCACTTTAGAACCCTTCCCTCCAGTCTTGAAGTCTTCATCCTTTCAAAACCTTGTGACCTCTTCTTGTTTGACTCCATATACCCTAAGGCACTGATATCTAACCTCCAACGTTGAAGTCTTAGTGTACAAAACATTTCTCAAAAATTTAAATTTTGAAACCCTAACTAATAAACTAACTTAATTAGGGCTGACGTCACAGTTGGTTATCTCATCTTGACGCAACAAATCTTGAATATAAGCAATTGAATGATGATTTGAAGCATTTATTGAGCAAATTGTTGATTGGATGCATTGTTAGCTTAATCATCTTGATAGATATTGATGAATTGATTCTCTTTCATGGTTAATTGACAAAACGTTGACTTCATTTTGTATCTATTGCTTTACATTGCTTATTAAATAGCAGATAGTTATTGAAGTACTAACCCTTTGAGTTATAGCCTGCATATATATATTGTATTGCTGTTGTCTTGTTACGGGCAGGTGTTTTCAATTGGGCATACACTTCATTGTTGGCTATTTAGCCGGACTATCTGACCTAGGTGGTAACCTGTGAGGAGGAAACTTTAACCTTGCTTTATACCTTAGCCTCTTCAAAACCCCAGGTTGTCGGGGACGTCTCCCCTGGGCTAACCTCCCTAAAGGGAAAGAACCTCCCCATTGAGGTGACATTGGGTGGGGAAGGTTCCTGTTACGCCAGTTTGATCTCTATCCTTTAGCCTTTGACCTAAACTACAAATTGAGCGATAATAGGCACCCCTTTTGCCAACTCACCTTGCCTTGCCTTTGGGCGCCTTGCCTTGTTTTCGTTATGATTCCTTGTGTGGGTGCCCCTCTTGCCAACTCACCCTCACTTTTCTTTGGGCGCCCCTCTTGCCAACTCACCTTTCCTTTCCTTTGGGGCCCCTTTTTCCAACTTGCCTTACCTTGCCTTTGGGCACCCTGCCTTGTTTTCATTATGATTCCTCATGTGGGAGCCCCTCTTGCCAATTCGCTTTTCCTTGCCTTTGGGCTCCCCTCTTGCCAACTCGCCTTGCCTTTGGGTGCCCCTCTTGCTAACTCACCTTGCCTTGCCTTTGGGCATCCTGCCTTGTTTTTGTTACGATTCCTCATGTGGGTGCCCCTCTTTCCATCCCGCCTTCCCTTGTCTTTGGGCGCACCTCTTGCCAACTTGCCTTGTCTAGCCTTTGGGTGCCCTTCTTGCCAACTTGTCTTGACTTTCCTTTGGGTGCCCTGCCTTGTTTTCGTTACGATTCCTCATGGGTGCCCCTCTTGCCAACTCTCCTTGACTTACCTTTGGGTGCCCCTCTTGCTAACTCGCCTTGCCTTTCCTTTGGGCTCCTGGCCTTGTTTTCGTTATGATTCCTCATGTGGGTGCTCCTCTTGCCAACTCACTTTACCTTTCCCTTGGGTGCCCTCCTTTGCCCAGGCCATCTTAAAAAAGTTAAGTCGGGGCCAACTTTCCTCCTTATCCGGAAGTCAACTCGTCTTCTTGCCTAGCGCTCCCTTTTGTGGTCGTTCTTTCGTTTTCGTTATGACTCCTCATGAGGGCACTCCTCTTGCCATCTCGCCTTGCCTTGCCTTTGGGCGCCCTGCCTTGCGTAGGCTATGTTAAAAAATTTAAGTTGGAGCCAACTTTGCTTCTTATCCTCCAGCGGGCTCTTCTTCTTACCTAGTGCTCCCTTGTGTGTTTTTTCTCTTGTTTTTGTTACGATTCTCATGTGGGCGCCCCTCTTACCAACTCGTCTTTCCTTGCCTTTGGGCGCCCCTCTTGCCAACTCCCCTTGCCTTTGGGTTCCCCTCTTGCCAACTTGCCTTGCCTTTGGGTTCCCTACCTTGTTTTTGTTATGATTCCTCATGTGGGTTCCCCTCTCTGCCAACTCGCCTTGCCTTGCCTTTGAGTTCTTGAGAAACCCATTAAATTGTAAGTATAAGTGAATGATGTGACATGGGGTTTACTTCATGGTCATGGTGCCATTGACATGCAAGGCCATGTGTGGGTTCATCTCCATGAGCGCCTTTGTAGAGGGATCACTTGGTGCCTTGAGTTATGCTTTTCTGGGCACAGTTTCTTTCCAAACCACTATTCTTGCATTTTGATATTCATTTATTGCTTTGCAAGACCCTTTTTAGGTTTATGCATTTGTTTTACTGGGATTCAATTAAGTCCTTTTAATTTGATATGCATTCAGTGCATTAGGATTTGGGGTGATGGCCTCGTAGCAAGGGGGTAGAGCTCAAGTTGATCTTTGGCTTTTGATTTATCATTTGTCATTCCATTTCATTTTCCATTTTTTACCAATTGCATCAACCTTAAGCATTCTAGCCCCTTCTTATCATAGTAGGATGAAGGTACGAACCTTTTTGGTGTACATGTAATAGTCATTTCCCGAAGATAGGAAAACATAAGGAATACAGATGGAATGTGTTAAGTGTGGATGGGAATGGTACATTACCCCTATCAAGGCCTCCCAGCAGTACCCCTTTCCCCCAAGACTGACAACACTAGACTATGACACATACGATGGCCACCAAGATGAAACAAGGAAAAAATCATAACTTCCAAGCATCATGATCCATTATTTGACTTCAACCCATGATTCTCGCCCAAATTCCTAATGCATTAAATGTAACACTTTGTATGATATAATCACTAATGTACTTCATGTGTGCTAGACTACCATCATCTGATGAACCAAGTTGATCAAGTGAAAAAGTTGAGCAATGATTATTGGCAGGCATCTAGGGGTTGTTGTCTGTGGAGAATGTTGGTCATCATCTTTGGGATAACTGTCTACAATGTGGATCATGGAAAATGATCTCCTCTAGTTACGCTAGGTGAGAGGGGGTAACATCTAGGTCCAACATGGGGACATGTGCTCACCATCGAGTGCATGAGAACCTCAACATCTTTGGTACTCTAAGATCTACAACCCACATCACTCTAAAGAAAAAAATTCCTTGTACATTCTAACATAAAACCGTCAGTAGAAAAGGGGTAGGGGGATGCGATCCACCTTGGTATATAGAAAGGTGAAAATAAAATGTGAAAAATAAATCTTTTTATTTTAATCAATATATAATTTTTTATTTATTTATAACATGTATAAGTTAAGCTAACATGAATGCATCGGAAGTAACATTAATAATAATAATAATAATAATAATAATCTAGTTTTAAGGTCACGGCTAAGCCACACCAAATTGGTGTATGAGACCCCCTTGTTTGTGGGACAAGGGACCCCTCTCCGCCCAACGATTTGACTAGTAAAGTCTATGAAGGTATACATACCCTACCCCCCTATGGATTTGAACTTGTGACCTCTTAAGAGGAAACACATGTTCTTAACCATTAGGCCCACTCACGCTGTATAATAATAATAATCTATTTTTTAAGGTCACGGCCAAGCCAACACACCGAATTGGTGTATGAGACCCCCTTGTTTGTGGGACAAGGGACCCCCAAACAAGGTACAATCAAGATGTAAGTACACAACATGACCTAATACTACCCTATTTTACTCTATAAGCAATCAAATGCTAGGTATAATCATACAACCAATGAAGGCATCCTAGCATCTTGCCAAGGTCAAAAGATCTACCCTTGTTCTTTTTTTGAAACCAAAACAAGGATATGTCAAGCACAAAGTGATCATGATGTGGGACAAACATTACAACACAACCAAATATAGAATGCAACTTGTGAGGGTGGGAAAGAAAAAAAATCATGCCAAGATGTGCATCCAAAAACTTGCTCTATCCATCTTTTAACAAGGCTACAATATATCAATGATGGCTTATCCTTTCTCCAAGCAAGGTCTTGATAATGCAACCCTTGCATCTCATAATATTGATCCATACTCTTCAAAAAATGACCATCCCGACTCTCATGTACAATGTCACTCCCCAATGCTTGAGATGGAATCCTAAGAAATATGAGGAATACCTTATGGTTTCCCATGAGGGAAATTGATGAAAAATGAGGCATAAATTCACATGTTGGAAAAAAATTGCTCCCAACATAATGCATGCTACCCTTCTATATGTTGTTGGAAATTATTGCAACAAACCATAGGTTGAAAACACATTTTTCCCATAGATAATTCATCACCCAAAACATAGTTCCTAGCCTAATTCTTAATGACATATTGAGAAGAATATAAAGGAAAAAATGATTGGAAGCTTGTGCTATGAAACTTGGGTTGTCCAGGGATAATCACGGCCTCATAAGAGTGTTGACATTAATGTTCACCAAAATCTTAGCATAAGGGTGGTTGAAAACCTTCTTCACAAAATAACTCCAAGCACTCAAAAGAATATATATCATGCCTCCTAGGATATGACTAAAAATCATCATGCAAATGTTGTAATGAATCATTCCTAGCTGGTTGAGACAAATCTGTGAACATATCACCTTCAAGTTTCCAAAAATCTAAATCATTAATGTACACAGATGTATGTTCCAAAGGAAACAATTCCACGGTCTTGACCTTAAATTCAAATTATCATTATAAATGGGATTCCCATCAAAATGAAAACAATTTATATCCCATATATGCCTTCCAATATGCGGAAAACCATCAATATGGTCATCATGTTCTTCATCTAATGAAGAATTTAGCAAATTCAAGAGTTTTTTGGAAAACTCTTCACTTTCCAAATCATCAAAGGATGCATCATAAGAATCAAATGGAAATGAGTACAACTTATCATACCCTTGTCTTCATGAAGAAGGATTCTCTCTTCAATTGAGTCATCATCATTTCCTTGATCTTCAATATGACGTGCCTCGTCAAAATCTTCTTCAATGGATTCATGAGGTGGATCTTGTTATTCGTATATTTGATGACTTTCCTCATGAATCTCTTCTTTAGATGTTTGGTTTTCAAAATTCTCATCCAAATCTTCATGCATGGAATGATGAGACTCTTCATCTTTAATATGATCTTTATCATTGTGCTCCTCAAGTACTTGATTCTTGACTGGATCAATACGGGCTTCTTTTTCTTTCTCTTGGAAAATTTCTTCGTCATCTTCAATAGGGTTGGAAAATAATCCCTCTTCTTGAAGGGCTTTTGTAAGATCCTAAAGAGTGTCTTCATACCTTTGAATCCTCAGATCCCAATGCTTGAGAAAATTTTCAATAAAATTTGTAATAGAAGATATGCACTTTGGACTGCAAATAAGCTTGACCTTGTCTTGTTTTAATGGCAGAGAAGTTTAAAATATTTTTATTAGCACATCCTCATGTATCACATTTATTTCCAAGTTGTATTTCAGGGATTTTGCAACACAAGAAATGGTCGAAGATGGATCACCATCAAATTTTGGATAATTTTCCCACCATTCCAGAATAAAGTGATTTGGGTATCCATGAATACTCTCAATATTAGGAGAACAAAACCTTTCATGAAGGTCCCATGGTTCTATTCTTCTTCGCTTGAACATATGAAAATATAATATGATACCTCATATCAAACATGTGTATGCATGGAGTCGCCAAGGTGAATCTTCAATGCCTTTACAATGATGCTTGTTTCACCTTACAATCATAGAGTTTTCAAAACATGCGTAAGGAAAAGGGTGTCTTCCCTATATTGTTCTTGAGATTAATCCTAAGGCTCAAAGAGTAATGTCAGGCATTAGGAATGTTTAAGGAGAATATTTTAAATGCGTGTTTTTCCTACCTTTAGTTATATAAGAAATGATCCTTAAATGAAATTTATAATAGGACAGTACAGAGCCTGTATTCTGTTGTCTGAGTCACATATCAAATGGTGTGAAGGAAAGCTACAAAATTTTTAAACAAAGATAGGAATCAATTGCAGATGAGTCTCACCTTATTTTTAGTGGAAGAAAAGTAGAGAGCGCACCCTTGAACATGATATAAGATGCAACAATTCATGCAGCTTGCAGGTCTTGTTTTACTCATAGTAAATACAACGGAAAAACTGCTTACTTAATGAATTGCTGATAAAATATGATTACAGTAGTTGTAATACTAAATTGCAATCAATCGCTTATCAAGGAATTACATAAGAAATTCAGAGATATGGAAATACAGAAGAAACACATAACTCAAAACAAACGAAAATTAGAATCGCTGTCTGCACTTGTATTAATACTCAGAGAAGAGAGTTTCTCTATTATATCTGGCAAGAAGCAACCCTCAAATAGATTTTGAATCTATGTACTTATACAAAAACTGTCACAACTCAAAACGGTTGGACTTCTTACAATATTTGATTAAAATAACATATATCTGAATAAGACAACAGTGTGTAAAATCTGCTGAGCTCCGTTGGCGTTCTCCTCTGTCTCTTCATCTACTGGCAGAAACACTTCGTTTCCTTAGTCCTTTAGGCTGAATACAAATGTCATGTAGGCCACCTTAATAATTCAACATACTGCTTTGGACGTTTTGGTTTTGTTTCCATCTGTCCCTCCAGATATGTTCAACAATGCAATGAATCACAATTGAGATCAGGGGGGAAGGATAATCAGATGAATAGCATTGCATGGCTCATTCAGGAATGGATAACAAGCAAAAGAAAAAGTAACCATCTGTGGAAAGAATTATATTGGAGCAGGTGCATGTTGATGAAGTGGAGATAATTGTAGATTAGAATGCAGGTGAATGAGATAAGTGGTTGTTGGATGGTGAAAGGTGGAGAGAGAAAAAAGGAAAGGGCACTGTGCACGTTTTCTTAACTGTTCCCAACCATACTTTCTTTTCCATGTTCAATACATTGTTTGCATCTATCCAATAATTCCACCACAAACCTTGAGGGCTCAATTGTTTCATTTACCTCGAAAGTGAATAATTTCCTTTCTACCTGAGGCAACTTTTCTTGGATCCTTTTCACTTCTTGAGTTGTGGCCTGGAACTGTGAGCATGGGTTCACTAGTCATTTATTTATTTTAAGAAGATCAATCTGGCTCATTTCCTGAATGGCTGTCAGAGTTTCTTCTTTGCTCTTTCTGGAACTCTGTTGGTTCATTTCAATATCAATTTTCTCCAGGGACTCCGAGATATTACTTCCCTCAAAATCATTTAGCTTCTTGTTTAATGATGACAACGCTTCCAGGCAAGCATCCTTTACTTCCACGGCTAATATTTTTCTCTCTTCCAAATTTGTTTCCCAGAGCTTTAGGGCCATATCACCTCTTAATTTTTTAGAAGGAGAGAGTAGCGGAAAATCAAGGACATTATCTTTATGCACCAATATGATGGCTTATTGAAACTTAGCTCGGGTTGAGCAGGCTTCTCTTTCCTTGACATAGATTTCCTTTAGAGAAAGGTCTACTACCTGGTATCACTTTTGGATGGCATCTACCTTCAAAAAAAGGTCCTGCTGGGAAATTTCCAACTTCTCATTTATTTCCAGTGCTTGAGTTTGGAAGGTCGAGATATCTATCGAGGTACCTTCGGTTAGGTCCAATCTAGATTGAAATTGTTCTATCAATTCATTACGTTGAGTGACCAATCCTTGGTTGGTTTTTGAACTTTGACGGAGCTCCTCAAGGTTGGCATGAAGCTGTTCGATTTGATGTCGATCATGATCTCTCATTTGCTTGAAGTCTTGACTCATCATGTTTCAGATATTTTGTTCCATGGCATGTATTTGACTTTGCAAGTGCTCTACCAATAGGTACTTTTTTCGTAGTTGTTCGACCAAATTGTCCACAGACCATTGATTGGCAATAGAAAAAGCACCTAACGAACTTGCAACTTCTTTTGTGAATTCTGGACCATCTCGATCATTCCTGTCATACACCATTCTCTTCCTTTTAGTCATCACTCCATCTTTCTGGTGTGACTCCCTTTTCACGATGGATTTTTGTTTCTTACTAAAGAATAAATTCGAAGGAGGCATCTCTTCAGGTGAGATGGGGGTAAGATCATTTACAAACACAATTTCGGAATTAGGATTTTCGAAGCTGGATTAAAGAGGGGTAAACGATGTAATGGGAGTAGCAATCTTTGTGGGCTGTTGTTTCTCTGTTGTATTTGAGGTACCAACATGGGTAGTTGGTAATGAAGGAGGCACATCTTGTCCTTATTTTAGGTAAGATTTGAGATGAGCTAGTGCCCGGGGGCTTAGCTGTCTTGACAATGATGATTCTAATTCTTATGTTAACCCCTCTGAGCTCTTCGGGGTTTCCTCAACTTTATGTTTGCCAGAGAGACTTGATTCAGAACCTGTAGGCATAGTTTATTGAGAGGGGGGAATAGCTATTTGCTCTCCTTTTAATACCTTTGGTAGACTATTTCTCTTGTGTTTTTGAAAGATGATAAAACCAACTTGTTGGTCTCGAGGAAGGGTTTGGAATCTGCATTGAACTTCCTCATAGAATCTGTTAACACTCCAGGAAACTCTCCTAG
>SNQJ01S0062461.1:54280-65657 GCA_010110895.2 Picea sitchensis
CCCAATTGAAAGTGAAACCCTCTACCACCTCATGCATAATGGATACCCATTCTACCAAGAAATGCGCAGGGCTCTTCTTCCTGAAAAATCGACATAGAAACATGGCTACATACACCATATGAGCGCCCAAAGACGTTGTGGCATATATACCATGAGCGTCAAGTCTAAATCTCTCCGGGTGCCCCCACCAAGACTTGATTATATCGTGACAATTTCTGGCATACTAGACACATTCCTTTTGCTCGAACTCCAGAATGAATGCAACATTGTATGTATGTCTAGGATTAGGGGAGAGTTTAAAAATTAATTTCATATGTTCCGGTCGGAAAGAGCCAACGAAAAAATTATGATGGTTTATGATGCTCCTGGTCTGAACGTCAATGTGCTCCAAGACCCAACTTATCATGTCGTTATAAGGCATGAGCCTTGGTCGTGCCGCTATATTGTGCAACTTTGACTGCGTTATATGTTTGAGTTTAGTTGTATAAGTGTCGTCCTCTTCTTTGGCAGAGTCCTCTAGACAATTGATGATTTCACGTTGCAAAATATCGAACACCTGCGTCCAAGCTTTAATGGTCTCTATGGCTCACGGTGTGGTGTCTGACAGAATGTCCGCATCTGGGTTTGAATCCTCGCCCACCACATCAGGATTTTTCATCATTTTCCATGGCGCCATAATTTATAAGGAGACAGAGTGAAGTTACCTCTTGCATAGAAAATCCGTGAGTCTTTCAAATAGATAAAACTTGCTAATTGTCGAAGGTGAAAATGAATTTGAAATCAAAGTGCTTTTATTCAAAACATATTTGTCGATTTGCATACAGCTTCACTGAAGACAAATTTATTAACGTTAATGTAAATGTTTACCCGACGATCCACAATCCACGTTTGAATCATTATCCTTAATTAGTCATAAATTCCATCAATACTTCAATGGTTTGCGTTCAGGAGTTTTAGATGTGACAGAGTGGGAACCTCCCGAATCTCGAATCCGTGAAAAGATTAATTTCCGAATAATCACTTTATAAAACCTTAATTAATCATGTTTAAGATGGTGCATTAACTTTAAGTGTTTCGAGAGTTTAGACTTCGAGGTTTTTTGATGTATCTCGAGAAGAACTTCCTGAAACCTGAAATTGTAAAGCAATTAATTATCAAATAATTGATTTTAAATCTTAATTAATTGCATTTAATTTTATGTATTTCGAAAATTTGAACTTTAGGGATTTTAGAATATGATACAGGGAAAAGTCTAAAATCCGAACCGCGAAGTCATTAATTATCTCTTGATCGTGATTAACTTGATTATTTAAATGTTTAATACTTCGACATTTTGGTACTTCGGTGATTTGTGAATTCGTTCTTTGTTAAACTCCCAAAGGATCATCTCCCATAGTGACATGGTATAGATGATGTCACTATGGATGATGTGCCAAGAAAAGAGATGTGCCACGTGTCACTTGGAATCGTGTGAATCCATCAATGAAAAAGTAAAAAACGGGTGCCATGTGTTAACTCAGGAAAGACTCGAAAGATGCACGTGTCCTACGACTTGTGCTTTTAAAAGGCTTAGGAAAATTCGTGAGCAGATACCTTCGGGCTTCAAAGTTTCGGAGTTTTGATTGTTTAAGACTTACTGAAACATCCAAAGCGCGAAGCTCTGAAGCGACCGTTAGATATTTACCTCTTCAAAATTCAGGCGACTCTAGAATTTCGAAGTCATTAGGGTCATTTGATCAATAGGGAAAACTCATCAATGAAGGATATCTTGTGCGCCTTATTATCAATTAACTAGCAATGAATTTTATTTAAAATTCAAAAGTCATTTTCTAAGTTTCTGTTTTCTTTGGGTAAAAATTATATTTTCATGAGGTGAAAAGTATAAATCTCAAAAGTTCAAAATTGTATGTGTTTCATTATAGGATCCATTTGGGGATCGCATATTCCCTATGAGACATGGAAGAACAGTAGACCAAGTGACTTTATTGGGTAAATGAAGTCATTATTACATTTCTGGAAAACACTTTTAGGAGTTAATCATACAGATAAAAATTGAACTTCAACCGAATCTTAGAAAACCTTCAAAACATACCTAATTATTGATCTCAAGTTAGGCTATTTAATATTTTCCTTTCCTAAAACTAAGTTTGGATTTGGTTAAGATAATCAAAATGGCTTTAACCGAAATATCATACTTTCGATCGACTTCGTTCGCATCGAGGTTAAGTAGATGTAATAATTTATTTAGGGAATCCCTGGTTGGTTCAGTATGTAGATATTACTAGAAAGAGAATTATATGTTAGAGTATGTTTTGTAGATATGTATGACAACCATACAAATATCATATATATTGCTTCACTTCCAGCGAGCCTGTTCAGTGCCCCATTGAATTTCCTTTCACCACTTCAATTAACAGTTTTTCATTTTGCTGAGATGAGGGAAATCATTACATGAATTTCCTTTCATCATCTCTTTGGACAAGACAGGGGCAATCAAATTATGAATTTCCTTTCACCATATGTCTTATATTTTAATATTTTGAAGCGGGGGCAATCAATCTGTATGTATCATACAAGGGATGATATCTACTTAAAATTTTAAAAGGAAGGTCTGTCATAATTTTTTAGTATACTCTGAAACTAATTTTCTCCCAATCTTCAATACAACTTCGCCTATAGGGAAGATTTTATAGGGATTTTTATTTTCATGGATTAACCTTGAGCGAATTAGCCAGTTTAAAATGCGATAGAAGAGCTAAAGTTATCAATATTAGCCTAGACACACTTTCTTTCAGTTAAAATCACAGGAATATAAATATTTTCGCTTGATCTTGTTTTGAAGATATGTTTTTAAGTTTTCAAAGTCAAGGTGCAATTCTTTCTTTCTATGAAGACCCAGGAAAGGTAGCGAAAATTAAAAGAGAATAAAATATCAGGGATAGGCAAAATAAAAAAGAACGAGGACTCGGAGGGCTTGATGAAAAAAAATCCCATTCCCACACAAGTTTGTTTATTGATTCTCAAACTTCTTTTCAAGCCTTTTTTATTCTTATTCTTATTTTTCTTTTTATTTCATTTAGAGAAGGCTTCAGAATTAATCTATAATTTTATACTTTTCTGATCTTTGATCAAGTGACAATATTTACATGAGTGAAACCCCTTTTACATTCGATAAGATTTCCTTAAAATTTAGTTTGAACTAGCGGGGTAGGAGTTCATACCTCAAATTTCCTTTGTATTTTCAATCAACTAGGTCATTAATTTATCACCTGTTTTGAGAGAAAGTGAATGTTTTGAAAAATGAGTGTTGGATTCCGATGCATCTTTATCTCTCGTCTGATAGTAAGTATTATGCACGGGAACAAAATGGGAAGTGTCAGAAAATTTCGTAGAATAGAGATGGTATGTGATACAAATGCTTTTATATTCTGCTTTGATGATATCAAACAAACATGGTTTATTTACAATGAACTATAAAATGACTTGGATAATTTACAACAGAAAGGAAAAATTGCAATTTGAAAAATGAAAAAAAAAATGTCGATCCAAACCGATATATACAATGGGAATTCGAAATATGACTACTACATAAAAAAATTTAGGTAACGCTCGTTGATAGGAGCGTCAAGAAATTTTCCATCGAGATTTTCTAGTAAGGAGGAATTTTTCCACTCAACAACTACAATTCTGAATGGTCCGAACTAGAGATGGTTGAACTTGCCATGTTTCCCCGCATATTATTTCCTAGCATCCCACTTCAAAACTAGATCGCCAGGGAGAAACTCCATGTCTGTAGATTTTTTCTCGAAAAGGGCCTTCATATTATCTTGGTACTTTTGAAGTTTATCGTCTACTTCGTGTGATGTCTCGTCCCCAAGATTAGGCCAGCAGGGAGTGACTTAGTAGTCTATATGTTCCCGTAGACTATAGTCAGGCACAAACAAGGAACCAGATGGAGAAATAAGGAGAAATTATTGGCTAAACGATGAATTAAGCCAAAATACTTAGGAAAAGTCACTTAAGCCTAAGTCAATGGAGAATTAGAATGAAAAGGTGATAAGGGGGGGACTTAATTGACAAATAAATCACTTAGGAGGAAAGGTGCCTAGGTTAAGTGATGTCAACGAAGAATTAGGTCGGGAAAGATATAAAGGGAGGAATTTGACCTAATTCCTCATTATGCATTGTTATGATTTGATGTTGAGAGATTCCAGAGGAGGAGGAGAGCCGACCTTATTGTTTTGTGGATTTCTGGAGGAAACCACCACCCGTGATCGGTTTTGGTGTTGAGAGACACACCCTAKCCCATCGGAGATACCGTCCAGGTATTTCGTCGTTCATTTAAGGAGTATTCAGTGTGGAGGGAACAACTCAGCCAAGGAGGGCACAAGCTATTTTGGAGATTCGAAGATTTGCAGTAGACCTGTTTCCCGATTGCAGATTCATTCCAACCCAGTAGAGATCCAGCCAGGGCACTTCCATTGAGCCATATATCATCAGATTCTGAAGGTGGAATCTTGCAGAAGACATTGCAGAGTATCGGAGAGAGTATGCGGCCTTGGGCCAGGAATTTCATCAGGACATGACCTTAGTCGAGTATTGTGGACTCAGACTCAGGAACCGTCCTAGAGAGCCACAGAGGGGAGGGCAGCAACAACAACAACAACAGGGGCATAACATTGACTTCATCCGAAAAGTTGGTAAACTCACCATACCTTCTTTTGACAGATCATCCAGATGCACTGCCAGAGCTTGGGTACAGAAACTAGATACCTACTACAAGCTCAACCAGATGACCGAGGGAGAGGCCATCAGTTTCGCCACCCTACACCTAAAGGGTGAGGCACATGAGTGGTGGTATCATGGATTGGTGACATTGGGTCACGATCACATCACCTCCTACAGAGAGTTCATAGAGAGACTCATGGATAGATTTGATAGGAGGGATCCAAAGATCCACTTTAGAGATTTAGCCCAGTTGAGACAAACTGGCACATCAAAGGCATTCATCTCAGAGTTTTAGAGAGTAGCAGTGGCAGTGATAGACATATCTGAGCCGCGATTGGTCATGCTATTCACCGAAGGGCTCACAGAACCCTTGAGAGGTTGGGTGAAGGCATACCGACCTCATTCATAACAGGATGTCGTTCGACACACTAGAGATTTGGCGGATTCGGTGCCAAAAACTAAACCTTTCACTAAACCCTTTGTACCATAGAGAGACAGGGATACGAATAATTCCCCAAGGGAATGGAAGGGTAAGCCCAAGTTGGATGATGATACATGACGGGAGTTGATGAGGAAGAATCTTTGCTTCTCCTGCAGAGATCCTTGGGTCCCCGGGCATAGATGCATGGGGAAGGGACAGATCCACTATATTGAGGTGGAATCAGGTGGTGAGGAGGAGGATGAGGATATTCAGGCACCGACAGACAATGATTCAGAGACTGAGACCACACATGAGCCAGAGCAGCAGCCGAAGAAACCTCATATACCGGCCAGGGCCAAGCCCCAGGAAGAGGCCAAACCTCATAGAGAGGTGAAAGGGGGAACCATAGCCACCCTTTCAGGAGTACCCAGGTACAACACTCTCAGGCTCAAGGGCCTTATACAAGGGCAGCACATGACAACTTTAGTTGATGGTGGGGCCACCCACAACTTCATAGATGCATCTTTGGTAGCTAGGAGGGGGTTACGCGCAGAGGAGTTTGAGGGATTCCATGTGGCAGTGGCTGATGGATACACGATGCCATGCTTAGACATGATCCCTGACCTAGAGGTCGAACTTGGCAACTACACCCTGACTGACACGTTTTATGTAGTTGACCTATCAGATACGGATGCCGTATTGGGGGTACATTGGTTATATTCATTGGGGGAGATTGGGTTCAACTATCAGACGTTGACCATGAGCTTCAGATATGCCAGTGGATCGAGAGTTGTGATGAGAGGTATGTCTATAGGGGTGCCTCGGGCAGTATCGACAAAGAGGATGGATTGGATTTTTCGTCATGGTGATGTGGCTTACGCAGCAGAGTGTTGGATCACCACGCGAAAAGACTCAGAGGGTAGGGAGCCGTACCATCCACAAATCAGAGAGCTTCTGGGACGTTATGAGCCAGTATTTGGGCCGATACCATCAGGGAGACCACCAGATAGAGGTTTTGAGCACATGATTGAGTTAGAGGTAGGGGCCACACCGGTGATTACGGCACCCTATAGACACCCCAAGAAATTTAAGGACGAAATTGAGAAAGCAATCAAAGAATTTCTCGCTATGGGACATATCAGGACTAGCAGGAGTGCTTTTTCATCTTCAGTAGTACTGGTACTGAAGAAGGATGGCACATTACGGATGTGCATCGATTATAGAGTGCTCAACAAGAAAACGATCAAGAATCATTACCCTATTCCACGCATAGATGAGTTGATGGATGAGTTACATGGGGCAGTCTTCTTCAGTAAGATTGATCTATGTTCAGGGTACCATCAGATCAACATTAGGGAGCAAGATATTGAGAAGACAACATTCCGATGCCATTTCAGACATTTTGAGTTCTTGGTCATGCCATTTGGACTGACCAACACACCAGCCACTTTCCAGTCTTTCATGAACCATATCTAGAGGACAGTTGAGGAAGTACATTCTGGTATTCTTCGACGATATATTGATCTACAACAAGACATGGGATGAGAATTTAACACATTTGGAGAAGGTCTTGGATATTATGAAGACACAGTCTTTATATGCCAAGGAATCCAAATGTGAATTTGGCATGAGGGAACTACTGTACTTAGGGTATATCATTAGTGGGCAGGGAGTACAGGTTCACCAGGAAAAGATCAGAGCCATTGTGGATTGGCCAATGCCCAAGAATCTCACGGAGCTGAGAGGATTCTTTGGGCTAAGGAGTTACTACCGACGGTTTGTCAAGGGTTTTTCACAGTTGGGAGCACAACTCATAGACTTGAAAAAGAAGGATGATTTTCATTGGACAGAGGATTCACAACAGACATTCAACAAAATGAAGGAGGTTATGAGCACATGCCCTGTTCTAGCCCTCCCAGACTTTTCTCAGCCATTCGTCTTGGAGTGCGACACATCAGGGGTGGGGATTGGAGCAATATTGATGCAGGGGGGACACCCCATTGTGTTTGAGAGAAGGAAGCTCGACGAGTCAGAGAGACTCTATCCTATTTACGACAAGGAGATGCTAGCAATCATGCATGATTTGACCAAATTCAGGCAGTATCTGGTTGGCAGCAGGTTTGTAGTGAAGACTGATCATAATAGTCTCAAGTATTTCCTTGACCAGAAAGACCTCAGCGAGAGGCAGCATAAGTGGGTCTCAAAGATCCAAGCATTCGACTTTGATATTGAGTATGTCAAGGGAAAAAGGAATGTTGTGGCAGATGCATTGTCTAGGAGACCAGCATGATGTTCGACGATGGATATCTGTACAGATTGGAAAGCTCATTTGTTGGTGGAATACTCCAAAAACAAGTTTGCTTGTGAGGTGATGGATGGGCAAGTGATTGATGATAGGTACCAGGTTCTTTATGACGTCATTTTCTACAAGAACCGAATCTACTTGGTTCCAGAATCCACCCTGAAGGGGAAGATTCTGAAGGTGTGTCATGATTCACCAACAGCAGGGCATCAGGGATACTTCAAAACTTATAGACAGACCAGGGAGAGATTCTCATGGAAGGGTCTCAAGGATGACATGCTGAAACACATACGAGAGTGCACGAATTGTCAACAGAACAAGTCTGGGCAGACACATCCTGCAGGGTTACTTCAGCCTCTACCCATTCCAGAGCATAAATGGGAGCACATTTCCATGGATTTCATTACAGGCCTCCCTAGAGTGCAGGGAAGGGATTGTATATTTGTAGTGGTCGACAGACTGACCAAGTTCGCACATTTCTTCGCCATACCCACAAAATACAAGGCCATACAGGTAGCAGAGTTGTTCTTCAGGGAGGTATTCTGGTTGCACGGGTTACCCAGGCAGATAGTCAATGATAGGGATGGGCGCTTCATCAATGATTTTTGGCAGGAGATTTTTAGATTGACAGGCATAGAGTTAGCTAAGAGTACCAGCTACCACCCACTGACAGATGGGTAGACAGAGATCTTCAACAAATGGGTGGAAGGGTATCTGAGTAACTATGTGGGGGGACAACAACGCACTTGGGTGAGATGATTACATATGGGTGAATATTGCTACAACACAACTTACCATATGTCCATCAGGATGTCACCATTCAGGGCATTGTATGGATACGATGCACCCTCCTTTATAGATGCTGCATTTGGGAACAACAGGGTCCCGGGGGCCAAGGATTGGGTGGAGGAGAGTCAAAGGATCCTGGAATCGGCAAAGGAGAACTTGCAGTCAGCTCAGAATCAACAGAAGATATATGAAAATCGACATAGAGTTGAGCACAATTTTGAGGTAGGAGACTTGGTTTTCCTGCGATTACAACCATACCGACATTCTTCCTTGAAGAGGAGCGGAGTAGAGAAACTGAAGCCAAAGTTCTATGGGCCATACAGAGTCATCAAGAGGATAGGCGAGGTGGAATATGAGCTAGAGCTACCAGAGGGTAGCAAGATTCATAACGTCTTTCATGTCTCTTGCCTTAGAAAGGCGGTGGGACAACAGATTAGCATTTCACAGGAGTTGCCACCATTGGATGAGGAGGGTCAGTTGGAACTAGTGCCAGAGGAGGTACTAGAGCAGAGAGAACGCATATTGAGGAGAAGGATCATCAGAGAGTGCTTGGTTAGATGGAGGGGTCTTCCAGTGGAGGATGCCACATAGGAGGGAGAGCATATTTTGCAGCACCCAGGATTGATGTTGCTTGAGGACAAGCAATCTCGGGAAGGGAGGACTGTGATGTCCCATCCCCAAGATTAGGCCAACAGGGAGTGACTTAGTAGTCTATATGTTCCCGTAGACTATAGTCAGGCACAAACATGGAACCAAATGGAGAAATAAGGAAAAATTAACGGCTAAACGATGAATTAAGCCAAAATACTTAGGAAAAGTCACTTAAGCCTAAGTCAACGAAGAATTAGAATGAAAAGGTGATAAGGGGGGGACTTAAGTGAAAAATAAATCACTTAGGAGGAAATGTGCCTAGGTTAAGTGATGTCAACGAAGAATTAGGTCGGGAAAGATATAAAGGGAGGAATTTGACCTAATTCCTCATTATGCATTGTTATGATTTGATGTTGAGAGCTTCTAGAGGAGGAGGAGAGCCAACCTTATTGTTTTGTGGATTTCTGGAGGAAACCACCACCTGTGATTAGTTTCGGTGTTGAGAGACACACCCTAGCCCATCGGAGATACCATCCAGGTATTTCATCATTCATTTCAGGAGTATTCAGTGTGGAGGGCACAACTCAGCCAAGGAGGGCGCAAGCTATTTTGGAGATTCGAAGATCTGCAGTAGACCTGTGTCCTGATTACAGATTCATTCCGACCCAGTAGAGATCTAGCCAAGGCACTTCCATTGAGACATATATCATCAGATTCTGAAGGTGGAATATTGCAGATCGATCCATCCAGCCATTTTGGGCGCAATCATCCCGGACATACATTTGGCGTTGCATGCATGTGTTCCCTAACAGATCCGGCCAAACCCTTCCGATCCATTTCATCATTTGACGAGATGATCATTTTGAGATATATAGCAGTTGATTCCGATAGTGGAATCTTTTGGGGCGCATTCAGTGCCCAAGGAGGGGCACAAACCTCGTAGGGGTCCAGATCCAGTGTCGTAGAGGTCCGATCCGAGTTCCGACAGACATCCCTTCCAGCGTAGAGACCATGGCACACTTATTGGAGCAATTTCGAGTCCATTATGAAAGTGGATTCTTTAGATCGAGTTTTCCAGCTGGCAACGGTTACCGTATTTCCCCGGGATCACTCATTTTTGCCTATCTATCCGTGCATGCAGCAGATCTGCTGTCTTCTTACGGTCACGGGTATTTTTTCTGTTATTCGATTGTATTCCAGTACAGATCTAGGGGATCTGACTGATGTCTAGACTCTATATTTTCAATAGGCTATTTGTATTTCCATGCATGAACCCTTATTATTCATGATATTGAGCAGTGGACATTCTATACTCTTGCATGCATCTTTATATGTTTGTTAAACCTTAATTATGCAACATGCACATGTAATAACCGACATGCAACCACAATAACCAACATGCAAACACAATAACCGAAGAACATCTCAATCACACAGCTAAAACACATCCAGAAACCCCCAGTGTATCAGATCTGCACGTCAGAGCATTAGAACAGTAGCGAATATCTTGATCAGCCGGATCAGGGATATTTCACTTCGGCCCTATTTTCCTGAATTTCGATTATTTGATTTATCCTTCTTGTAACATCGTTTGGATATTCATTTGCATCTTTCCATAGTTTCATCACAGGAAGAACAAGACTGATAGGAAGGACAACATCAGTACCATAAACCGATTGAAAAAGAGACATACCTATTGATTTCTTGGTGCCAATTCGATTTTCCCATAGGGCGTATTTCAGGTGGATGTGCCAAGCCTTTTTATTTTTTGTCAACACTATTTTTATTATAGTCATTAGGCTCTTGTTAGACGATTCGACCAACCCATTCCCCTGGGGATAGTATGTTGGAAATATTGTCATTGATGTCAACAATCGATGTGATGATTTGTTGTTAATGATGAAATACCATAGGTGATATTGTCATTTATGTCAACAGTATATCAGTTAGCAGAAGATTTCAAACAGTATACAGGGATCGAAAGCGTAAGCTCAGGAGGAGGAGTGAACAATATGCAGAGATCAAAGATCGGAATCAAAAGCGTAAGCTCAGGAGGAGGAACAAACAATATGTAGATATCAAATATTAGGAGGAGGAGCGAACAATATGAAGAGATCAAAGCTCGAAAGGAAACGTGTAAGCTTAGGGTGAGAAGCCTCAATAGCCATCTGATTAAGAAATTGACGGTGTTGATCATCTCATATAATGGACGTCAGTCATATGAGTGACCATGGGCTTGAGGACCATTGGAGGATCGTGACCGTCGGATCTGCAAGCTAGATCAACGGCAGGGATGAGTTGCAGAGAGAGAAAAAAGAATTAAACAACTCGCTAGTTCTTATCCCGCAATTGGTATAGATTGTCAGATCTCATAGACTCAGATATCGATGACTATGGTTGATCCAAAAAGTGATCAGATTAAGTTAGATTGAGTTGTGACCGTCGAATGCGTAATCGCCAGATCAATGACAGGGATAGACTGCAGAGATTGGAAGGAGAATTAAATGAATCACTAGTTCCAATCTCGCAATTGGTATAGATTTTCA
>SNQJ01S0062461.1:76284-103025 GCA_010110895.2 Picea sitchensis
GGGTAGCATAATTACTCTCATAGGTAGAAGCAGATAGAACACAGATGAAACAGACATAGGCAGAATGTGCAGGACTATTGAGCGACATAGTGGTCGTTCAGGTAATGGAGATCATTAAGGAAAATAGTGCACATGCATTGACAAATGCAGCAGAGCTAAAGGAAAAATTATAGTTGATCACTAAAGATATCGAGGAAGCTTAGAAATATTAGGTGACTTGGGACAAGTCACATGTCAGTTTTGGGGGCCTGTTAGCAGCAGGCCAAAGTGGGGAAGCAAGTGTACACAAAGAAGAATGACAGCTGGAAGAGAAATCATGGGAAATAAAGTGTGTAGGAGGAAAGCGACAACTGGCAAGAAGCACATCACGTGCACATGCAAGAAGGAGGCAACAGCTGGAAGGAAGAAAATGAACGCATGCAGAGAAGGAAGACCTAACGACAGTAGTTGTTAGGGTTTTTGTAAGATTTTTGTGTAAATAGATGAAGATCCTAATAGATATAAATATAGATACACATGTATCATAGAAAGGTTCGTTGGAGTTCGGAAGAAAATTGGTTCACTACATTTGTAGAGTCTGATGATATTTATGTAATACTCTTTTGATGAGAAAACTATTTTGGTAATCAATTGAGCTAAGAGGAAGAGAAGAGGTGGATTCTAAGGATTATATCGTAGGCTGTGGAGCCTGGTGTGACTTAGTTTGCCTCACAAAGATCCTACCCATCTGAGAAGAATTGTAAGCGTGAGGCGTGAGAATTACATAACTTCCATAATAAGAGAGCCAAGAGCCAAATATTTGTGGATGTAGCCCAGGAGGGGGTGAACCATGGTAATACCTGTGTAATGTGATGAATGCATGCATATCTTTGTCATACCTTTATTAGTTAGATGTTGTGTGAAATGAATGAATGAATGAGTTATTATATTGCTGAGTAATTGTTGTTGAGTTATCAAGAATAGAAACCACGAAGTTAAAGTAGTAAACGAAATAACAGTAGGTCGTAATATAAATTGCAATTAATGGCTCATAATGCATATCCTCTATCTCATACTCAATCCTAGGCTGTAAACACTTGAGTATTACAACCACCCATTTAAATTTATCTCGGGTGAGATGGCACAGTGCATTCTGTGTGTTGTGTTTCCTTTTGGTTTACCAGAAGGGATGATATATATATTTTTTTTTGGTACCCTTATAGATATGAACCCTGGGTCAACAATGTAGGTAGTAAGGAAGAGTTGTTAAGCTAAGAAACCAACATGCACAAATATCAGAGGAAAGAAGAAGAGAAGAAGGCGTGAATTTCAGAGAGAAGATGAAGTTCGGTGATGAGTGTTGATGGTATAACTTTGTTCATGAAATAGAGTTGATTCAATAATAGATCACTTATACTAGAGTTGAATTACTGTATGAACTCTAGTTGGATAGACTGTTTTCTATCAACAAGATGGGTCTTGTGGCAAGTTGGGTCTTGCTTGAGAGTTGGTGCTCCTTACTTCAGTTGGTGCTGAAACAAAATAGTTGGTGATGGGAAAATTCATATTACTATATTCACATATATATACATATACATTATACAAAATCTTATAGAAACATATGGTATCTCTTGTCCATTGTGATTATAATTCAATTGTTCTTAATCTGTTCAAATATGTTTTAATTGCTAACTTGTAAGAAGAAAAGTTAGAAAAGTCCACACACTAATTCACACCCCCCCCCCTCTTAGTGTGGGTGGTGTGTTCAACAATCGGTATCAGAGACAAGTTCCTTCAACACAGTTTAACCACTAGAAGGTGGATCTTGAAGAAATGAGTGGACAGATGACTCTCTCCGCAATTGAAGCTCCCTTATTTGATGGAACAAATTATTCCTCATGGAGAGAAAATATGAAACAATATTTGAAGTCAAAAGGATCTGAAGTTTGGAATTCAGTAGTAAGCAATCTCTAGGACTTAACTACATCAAAGAATCTATCCAAGATTACAGTCCAAAGAAGAGTAAGGAAGAAAAATAAAGTGGCATTGAAGATTCTTCTCAATGGATTATCAGATATCGTCAAGGCAAGCATAGGACTATGCACATCCGCCAAGAAATTATGGCTGAAGTTAGAAGAGATGTATCAAATCAAAAGTCAAGACATAGAAGACATTCCTATCAAGGATGAAGAGGAAGACTAAGACATCAATAAAGGTAAAGACTCTCCACAATATTTCAATTGAAATAATGTTGATATTGAATTCTCCCCTGCAAGTAAAGAAGAAGACTTAGATACAATAAAAGAATGTTCTGTTAGAATTTATCCCATGGAAAATGCAGATGAATAACTATCAAAAGACAAACAAAAGGTTGATTGGAGTCTCTGTGAATACCACTATGACCATAATGATTTAGACTATAGCTATGTTCATGATTACACTAAAGAATTTCTTGAAAAGAGTAAAAAACATATCTTGGAAATAAAGGAAATTATCAAGGACAATGAAAAGATAATAAATGAGCAGGATAATCAGTTAGAAGAAAAAGAAGAGGAGATCGAGAAGCTAAAGAAAGAAATCAGTCAAGTAAAAGAAAAGAAGAAGGAAGATGATGAGCTTAGCAATCAAAGGCACATCCTGGAAATAAAATAAAATCTCAAAGACAATGAAGAAATCACATATGATCAAATGATTCAGTTAGAAAACAAAGAAGAAGAGATCGAAATATTGAAAACAAAAGTTGTTGATCTAACAAAAGAAAAGGAAGAGGAAATCGAGAGACTGAAAAATGAAATCAGTCAAGCAAAGGAAGAGGAGATCGAGAGACTGAAAAATGAAATTAGTCAAGAAAAAGAAGAAAAGAAGGAAGATGACGAACCAAGCAAAAGCCTTACAGATCTAAAAGAACTAATGGAAAGCTATGTAAATCTTAAAATCCAACTTGAAGAAGCCAAAAGAAGGGAGGAAGTAGTGAGGAACCAACTGACTTCTCAACCTTCTTTCTAAGTTGTGAATCTTAGAAAGAAGGTTGAGAAGTTAAACACCCAAATCAAGTTCTTGAACAACTCCGTGACCCTGGATGATATCTTGGATATTCAGAGATCACCAAATGACAAATCCAGCCTTGGATACAACAAGGAATAAATCAGTACTCCTAAGAAACCTGATGTAGGTCCTTCATTTGTAAAAGGTGAAAACATGTCTGACACAGGTCCTTCATTTTTAAAGAATGAAGATAGGTCTGACAGTTCTCCTTCATTTGTAAAAAGTTAAAGCAGGTATGACTCAGGTTCTTCATGTTCAAGAAATAAAAGAAACACTACAAAATTTAGAAGATCAGATCAAGGAAGACATCCAGAAGCTACTCATACACCTCAAAGCAATTTTAGAAGAGAGACATCTTCATGGATGAATCAAAGAAGGTATGAGAGTGTTTTTAACGGTTTTTGTTTCTCTTGTAATGAATATGGTCACAAAGCTTTGGATTGTAGGCATCATGGAAGAAAACAAGTTGGTAAGTTCAACAAAAGTATAAGATGTTGGAACTGCAATCATTTTGGACATATTGCTACACATTGTTACACCATGAGATGCTACAGTTGTGGTGGACATGGCCACAAAGCCCATAACTTTTGGAACTCAAGAAAACAGTCAATGATAAATTCTTTATACAATACAACAAAAAGAGTAAAAGGAATATGGAAGAAAAATGAATTTGCAGTAATAGATTATCAGAGAACAAAGTTCAAGAAACCAGGACACTCACAGATGTGGATATAAAAGACTGAACAAGTGAACAAGAGTGAAGTTGATTGTTGCAAAAATAATGTCAGTCATGTGACAAGCATAGTATAAAATTTCTCAGACAACTTTAGAGAAATGTATAGTAAATAAGCATCTTGGATAAAGATGGATACATCTGGTTAGGAACCGATGAGAACCAATGGGAATATCCAAGGGTTGTTTGAAAAATATGAGCATAAAATTATGCAGTGTTCCACTAGGACAGCGACATCCGCAGAAGAAACATTCTGATGTACATGACATCCTGTAGAGATAACAAGAGGAGAGACCCTGTAAAAAAAAACAAAAAAAAACACCCTTTTAGAAACAAAGGGGGGGAACAATCAATAAAAACTCAAGGGAAGTATTTTGGTTAGTAAATAAGAAAGCAATTATATTAAGTTTTGAAAATACTCGATCACTACAAAAATTGGTATCAAGAAGACTACTCATTTGAAACACAAAAATCCCAATCAACTGAGATAAGAAGTTAGTAACTTAATAGGGGAAGAAACTTTGTGAGGAAGAGCCATCTTTTTTAGAAAAAAATGAGGAGAGTAGTCAGAAGAAGAGAGAGAGCATATAGACAGGGGGAGTCATTCAATTATTTAAGGCAGCACATGATTCCAGGACGAGTTACCCAAGTTGATATTTTGGTCAACAACATGCAGACAAAAAAATGTTGATTATAAGGGGAGAAACCCTTTTCCATTGATGTCAAAGGGGGAGAGAAAACTTCATAAGAGGAAAGCATAATCACAGGGGGAGTTTTGTATATGAAGTTAGTGTGTTTCCCTCAATGACAAAGGGGGAGATTTCTGGACATATTTTCATTGATTTCAACAATCGATGTGATGATTTGTTGTTAATGATGAATTACCACAGATGAGATTGTCATTGATGTCAACAATATATCAATTAGCAGAAGATGTCAAACAATATGCAGATATCGAAAGCGTAAGATCAGGAGGAGGAGTGAATAGTATGTAGAGATCAAAGCTCAGAATCAAAAGTGCAAGCTCAGGAGGAGGAACGAATAGTATGCAGAGATAAAAGCTCAGGAGGATGAGAAAATATTATGCAAAGATCAAAGCTTGGAAGAAAAAGCGTAAGCTCAAGGTGAGAAGCCTCAACAACCATCCGATCAATAAATTGACGATGTTGATTGTATCATATAAAAAAAGTTGGTCATATGAGTGATCATGGGCTTGAGGACCATTGGAGGATCACGACCATTGAATCTGCAAGCCAGATCAATGACAGGGATGAGTTACAGAGAGCGAAAGAATAATTAAACAACTCGCTAGTTCTAACCCCACAATTGGTCTAGATCATTAGATCTCATAGACTCGGATAACGATGACTATGGTTGATACAACAAGTGATCATATTAAGTCGGATTGAGTTGTGACCGTTGGATGTGCAATCACTATATCAACGACAGGGATAGATTGCGGAGATCGGAAGGAGAATTAAATGAATCCCTAGTTCCTATCCCGCAATTGGTCTAGATTGTCGGATCCCATAGACTCAAATATTGACAAGTGTGGTTGATCCAACAAATGATCAATTTAAGTCAAATTAAGTTGTGACCATCGGATGTGCAATTGCTAGATCAATGACTGGGATGAATTGCGGAGATTGAAAGGAGAATTAAATATCGTGCTATTTCCAATCCTGCAATTAGTCAGGACCGTCAGATCTTATAGCCTCAAAGATTGACGATTGTGGTTGACTCACCAACAACAAACAACTTCAAATTGCGGAGTTTTGGTGACGAGTTAAATCACTCGCAAGTTGTGGTTCCACAACCATTCTTGATAGTTGATCTTCTTTGAGAGTCTTCACGACCGTTGGATCACATTTTATATGAAGGACAAGATAAGATGAAAGGGTTGATAATTTGATTATCCGAATACCCGTCAGCCATCGGATCAAAACTGAATTCTCATCAGTCGTCGGATCAATTTTGAGTGGAAGGATAGGATAATCAAGGTAAAATATCTAAGATCTCATTTATGCGAATTTTCGTTGGTCGTTGGATCATTCTAAGTGGAAGGATAGGATAAGCTAGAAGAGTTACATCACAGACAGATCAAGCCATTGATCTAGGATCATGATCGATGAAGAACATTTATTTCAGGTATAAAGATGCGAGGAGGTTAAGCTTCAAATAAATCTCACTTCAAGTTTTCAGTTTGAGATTTGAAAGACCCAAATCCCGGAGTGCCGAAAATCCAAAATGAATAAGGACCATCGGATTTGGAGGACATACGATGACCGTTGGATCAGGGTTGTTGGTCAGTAGACCATGTCTACAAGGACATGTGGTAGACCACGTCAGCAAGTCCATGTGGCAAACCACGTTAGCATGGACATGTGACATACCACGTCAGCAAACTACGTCAGCAAGGACACATGGCATAATTAGACAATGAAAAGTGTCAAGTTGAATCGACATTTCAGGTATGTGAAAATCATGAATCTGAGTGAAACGTGGTAGCTACTCGGCTTGTGACACATCATCAAGTGATGTAAGTAAGTTACATCACTCCAGGAGTTTTTATTTGGGAGCTTTACCACCAGCACTTGCCCAAAGTCTTGAAGGCCCGAATGTCAAAGTATTGAAGTGGACACGAGACGTCCGATCTGAAGATCACTTTGGGAGAATTATCATCCGTCGATCTACTATAGTGGAAGGATAGTGTAAGTGGAAGCATTAACTGAAAATAAGCAGTCGTCACCATTTTATGACTTACTCAACAGGTGATCACTCCCGAGGAAAATGGAGCAACGTTTATTTGAAACCTCCGAATTCCTGAATGTCGAAGTCCCGAAGTGGACATGGGTCATCTGATCTGAAGAATACTTTGGGTGCACTCTCAACCATTGATCAAAATACAGTGGAAGGATATCGTAAGAATAATAGCCGAAGTCCCGAAGTAAATGGTGGCCATCCATCTCATTTCTTGATTAAGTCCTGGCCGTCAGATTAAGCAATGAAAGGATATATGTAAGGATCGTATATGACCATTGATCTGGTTCTATGATATAAATGTGAACTGTCCGATCTATTTAGCAAAATCGTATTCAGGAGATTTGAAAGGTTGGAAGTCCCGAATACCCGAAGGGAGAAGTCCCGAAGTTCCAAAAATCATCCATATCATCGAAATATTGAATCGTGACCATTGAATCGATAAGCACTCAAGCGCTCATCTGCCTCACGTGAGGTCACCATTGTTGGTCATATGGTAAAGAGATTTAAAGGGAAGAATGTAATGCATCTCTTAAATTGATAAGCATGTGGTTCTGCACCAATGATCATATGAACATGGTTTGAAGGAAGCACCGATTTCTGTAATCACAGAGACGAAGGAAATCGATCCATACCTGTGATCAATTTACGAAAGTAAAGGGATGCTAGGTGTAAAGTTGAAGACCCAGAAAGATGATCTCTAGTGGTCCCAAAGTTGTTGTAAATGGACAAGTTAGTTATAACTTGTTGCACAAGTCGACCCAATAACTTAAACAAGTTTTGAGCATAAGCAAGTATAAATACAACCATGATTGGTTGACTGGATGTGTGCTTTGTGCAAGTAGACAGGCTTGTGGAAAATATAGGCTCGCTGAGAAAGAGAGGCCTATGGATAAAAATGAAGGGGATACAGACCCGAGGTCCGTGCGAATATTAGAGAGAAGAAGAAGTAAAGAAAGTACGAATATCAGAGGAAATAAGAAGAGAATAAGGCACGGATTTCAGATAGAAGATGAAGTTCAGTGATGAGTGTTGATGGTATACCTCTGATCATGAAATAGAGTTGATTCAATAATGGATCACTGCTACTAGAGTTGAATTATTGTATGAACTTTAGTTGGATAGACTGCGTTCTATCAACAATCTAGGTCTTGTGGCAAGATGGGTCTTTCTTGAGAGTCGGTGCTCTCTTGAGAGTTGGTGCTATCCTAGGAGTTGGTGCTCCTTACTTCAGTTGGTGCTGGGAAAATTCATATTACTATATTCACATATATATACATATATATTATGCAAAAGATTATATAAACATTTGGTATCTCTTGTCCATTGTTATTATAATTCAATTGTTCTTAATATATTCAATTATGTTTTAACTGCTAACTTGTAAGAAGAAAAGTTAGAAAAGTCCACACACTAATTCAACCCCCCCCCCTCTTAGTGTGGGTGGTGTGTTCAACATAATAGGATGTAGAATGTCCTAACACAATGTTGTACTTCTGGAAGAAATTGATCATTTCCATAAATTTAAAAGCTTGGGAGTTGTCAGTGACTATTTTCTGAGGACAACCAAATCTTGATAGGATGTTTTCTTCCAAGAAGTTTATTACTATTGAATCCATAGAATTCCGAGTTGGAATGGATTCTACCCATTTCATGAATTAATCAGTAGCGGTTAAAATATATCTATGTTGAGCACTTGATTATGGATGGATTTCTCCAATGAAGTCTAGACCCCATTGTTGAAAAGGAGCTTCAGCTTTTACCAGGATTAAAGGTAGGGTGGGGAGCTTCTGCTTGCCAATGAACAATTGGAATGAATTACAAGATCTGACTTTCGTGTTCACATCAATGAATAACTTTGGCCAATAATATCCAACTCTTAAACTCTTGTAGGGTGTTTCTCTCCAGGCATGGTGTCCTCCACACACTCCTTTATGGAATTCTTTGATGACGCCTTCTGTTTCATATTATATTAGGAAAAATAACAAGAAACCTAGAGGGTCTTTCCAATACAACTGGCCTTCAATAATACCGTATTTAATTGCGTGCAACTTCAAATTTCTTGCTTTAGATGGAGTCATGTCATTCGGGAACTGAAGAGTTAGGAGGTATGTAACATGGTCATGAAACTAGGTAGAGGCATAAAACGTATCTTCAATGCGAACAAGCACTTGATCGCCAATTTATTCTATATTCAGGAGGGATTCATGTGATTCGAGATTATTTATCCCGAGCGCCTTGAAATTCAATTCGGCTAACAGCTTCACCAGGCCTTGACCTTTGACTAGCTTGGCCAGTTTCACTTCTAGATAAAACTCTTGAATTTTGGCCAACCATCGACCTCTTCTTCCATCACTGTCTGGTTGAACCAAGATGTCTCTGATAACATTTTCCAGCACGTAAGTGATTATTTTGGACTATAGTACATATGATCTGAAGGCCTTGAGAGCCTTCACCATTGTGTATTCTTGTTCCTCAAGTATATCGTATTTTAATTCTGCATCCCTAAGGATTTTGATGAAGAATTCTATTGGTTTCTTGAATCCTTCCTCGTTCTTTTGCATGAGTATCACTACAACAATATGTTCAGAAGAGAATGAGAATATCAAGAATTCCTTTGTATAGTCCGGACTCGATAGCACATATGCTTCCCCTATAGATTTATTGACGCACTCGAAAGAGGCTTTAGCTTCCACAGTCCATTTCACTTCGTTGTCTTTCTTCAACATATCTGTAATCATTTTAATTATTTAAGCAAAGTTGGGAATAAATCTTGTCATAAATTTGATCTTTCCTAAAAAAGATTGAATTTATTTTCTGTTCCTAGGAATATTAATCGTCTCTGTAGCCTCAACTCACTTAGGGTCGACCTTGATTCCTTATTTTGACACTATATGACCCAAGAGCTTACCTTCTTGCATGGAAAAATGTGATTTCTTGGGATTAAGAGACAAACCAAACTTTTAACTTTTTTCGAAGGTCTGCCTGAGGTGTAGCAGATGTTCAGCATCAGAGTTAGAAAAAACCGTTAAATCATCAAGATACATAACAATGATTTTGTCTCTTTCACTAATGAAGGCGATGTCCATCACTCTATGGAAAGTAGCCACTGCATTCATCAAACCAAATGACATCGTACATAAAGGTTCCCCACGGAGTGGTAAACGCAGTATTTTCTCTATCGTCTTCATGGACAACGATTTGATTGTATCTTGAAAAGCCATCAATCATGGACATCCTGTTAGCTCAAACTACCTTTTCTAGAACATGATCCATTTTCGGGAGCTAGTAGTTGTCTCTGAGGGATGACCAATTCAAGTTTCTTAAATATACACAGAGCCTTCTTTCACCATTTTTCTTTCTGACAGAGACTAAATTTGCTACCCATTCAGAATACCTGAGTGGGACAATAATTTTTGCATCAAGAAGTTTCTTGACTTCCCTTTCTATCACTGGCAAGAGGATAGGTTTTATCTATCTGAGTTTCTGTCTGAAGGGTTTAATACAATGTTTTAAAGGGATCTTATGTTCAATAACAGAGGTATCATAAGTTTTCAGATCATCATATGACCGGGAAAAATCATCGTTGTACTACCTAAGCAACTCAACATACTTACTCTTCATTTAAGCTAGAAGGTATTTGGATATCTTGACCATTTTAGGGTCTTTGTTATTTCCTACATTACAGTCTTCAACTTCTTCGGGTTGGGGACATAGGGTAGACTTTAAAGGTATGTCATCCTAGTCAAATAACCTTTCTAAGGGGATCAAGCCTCTGGGAATATTATTGTTCTTAAGCACAAGCATGCGGTGGTTTGCAATATTGTCTTGGAAATTTTCTGGGTTTTCTCCTTCTTTCATAACCCAAGCATGATCATTTTGGTTTTCCTGATCTATGTGAGTTTCATAAAATTCATCAACCATTTCTAGAAATTGTTTGATGTGTTCGTCATCTTTGAACACTTTCCAGTGTTGAACATTGTTAGGGATCGAAGGTCTATGCCTCATCTCGATGTGATACTTCAGTTTCAATACGGTATGGGGTATGAAGGTCACACCAACCTTAGCTAATGAGTCAACTTGTTGGTTCTCCATCCCGAGAATAGAGTGGATGTTAAAGCACAAGAAGAAGTTCTCTATAAGATCCCAGGCACAATTCCTGTATGATGTCAACCTTGGGTGCTTAGCTTGATACTATTGTTTCACTTGTTTTACAATAAGCTCTGCATCACCATAAACTATTAGATATTCGATTTTTAACTTCCTTGCAACTTCTAATCCCAAAATCATAGCTTCATATTCGCAAATGTTATTCGTATAATAGACATCCCATTGTAATCTATAAGAGAAGGGAATACCATACTCATCACCTAGTTCCACGAATAAAACTCCAGCTCCTTCTCCTTCGCAGGATGAAGCACCATCGAAGAACATTTTCCACATTCCTTCTCTAACATTTACATTTTTCTTTGTTTTTTCTATTTTTTTATTTTCTCTTCTGTACATTCTTTGAAATCGTCATCTATAGATAATATACAATTTACTAAGTCCTCATCAACAGCAGAGACTGGGTAATTATTTGGGTTTTGCAGGTCACTTATGGTATATGCCAGTCTAGTTTCTCTGTACAATCATGTGAATTTCCCTCCAAAAATTTGGATCATAGCATAAGTCATGTCTAGCTGAAATGATCCTCCTAATTTGGTGCCCCAAGACCTGGATAGAAGCATGTCGTACTTGGAAGGGACGTCATCAACGACCACATCCATAAGGATAATTTTCACAGGGATGTGAGCAAGATTTACTACCAAATATTTAATCATGCCTAGACACTTAACCTTTCTAGAATCAAACGAGTACAAGTATTGATAAGGTCTAGTAATTTCAAGGCCCAAATTTTCCATGATAATTTTAGGCATTAAATTATGAGAGGCCCCAGAATATAACATGCAATTGTGGAGTAAATGGTCATGCATAGTTAGTGTAATATAAAATGGAGCAACATAATCCTTATTGTTTTCAATGTGAGGACCGAACATGATCATAGGTCTTTCGTCCTGCAGATTAATAACGTCTGCATGACATTCAACATCAGAGAAATTTATCGCTTTAGCGATTTTATTTTTATAAATCGAGTTTTTTGCAAGTTCAACTAGAGGCATTGGGATTTTAATTTTATTAAGTTCATTTTCTAAAATGAAACCTCCAATTATTTTTTCAATCTCTCTGGTTGGAACTTCTGCTTCAGTATTTTCCAGTTCCATAGTTTGCATTGTTCTTGTTTTAACTGGCTTTGTTCAGGCAACTTGTGTTTCAGTTGGTGGTTTAGTAACTGTCGCCTCATTCATTTTACTTCACAACAAAATATTTTTTGGTGGAATATTCATAGAATTCTTTTCTTTGGGCCTTAGATCATACTTTTTTTGGAGTTCGACCATTATTGAGTCGACGATACCTTGATATGTAGAATCTCCCAGATTGTTGATGCTCTCCTCATTATTAAACAAGGATTATAGGTGTAAATTTTTCTCATAATCCTGTCTGTTTAAGTGTGTTTCCAGATCATCATCACTAAGGTTATTCAAATCTTCTCCTAACTCATAATTTTGGATTTCATCCCTCTGCATAAAATTTTCATTTTTAAATGGGGCTTGGATATTTTGATCTTCATTTTTACTTGTCTTTGTTGTAACTGGGGGTTAGGGTTTCTTATGAACTGATTCCTAGCGTATGGACCAGTTTTGGCTTGATCTAATTCCATTCTGGATATTTTGTTTGATAAATCTTTAATTATCTTGTCCATCTCATCCATCTTTTCTTTTGCGGACTTCCCAGATCCAGAGGGTCCTGCTTGTTCTTTGAAACACCTAGGTTCTCTAGTTCCCAAATCAACCTTAGTTTTTAATTTCCCGGATTCCATCATATTAGATTCAATTTCTATGGCATCATATTGCATTCCTGCTAGATTGATAGATCTTCTTTCTCTTAAGAGGAGGGAAAATTCATGTTCAAAAGCCCCTGCAAAAGTTACTTTTGCAGTAGGTTGAGAAGGTTTGACTTCAGCTGGGATTTTGTTATACAGTTTGTTGAACCTTTGAGTAAATTCAAGGACTGATTCCAATTTTATTTTTCTTAAAGCCCTGAATTCGGTTAAATAATAGAGATGGTCCTTTTTCTCGCCCCACTGTCTTAGGAAGGCATTTTCTAGTTCATCATATGACTATATGGAACCTACCGAGATTCCTCTGAACCATTTCCTCACTTTTCCTTCAAAGGTTTGTACTATCATCCTTGAGTAAACATCCTTGTGTTCGATGCCAAGGATACCAACAAACTGATAAAAAAAGGCTACGTGTTCAGTTGCGGTTAGATCTCCTTCTCCCATGAATTTGGGGAGGTTCTTCATGTAATTTTCTGGCAAATCATGAAGGACAGTGGGGAGGACCAAGGGTAGAGCATATCTAGAAGATACCTCCGTAGAGATTATAGGAGGTTGATCTTGTCCACCAGATCCTCCACCTCTGGCGCCGCTGACACCAGCACCTCCAGCACCAGCCATTGGAAGTCTAGGAGACAGACTTCAGGGGCTAAAAAGGGGATTTTCAAAAACTTCAAGGGACTAAGCAGTTGACTTTTCGACTAGTTCGGGTTGTGGCAAAGTGAATTTGGGAAAAAGACCACCAGGAGATGGAAGACCTATATGAGGAGGAAAAGGGAAATTTGGGTTGGTTTCCTCATATTTACAACATGTATATATAAGAGAGGCAATAGGGGATGAATCAAGGTATAAAATATATTCTTCAAAGTTTCGGGAAACTGGAACCTTCACTTCGGGAAAGGATAGAACTGACAGGGTTTCAATGAAAATGGGTATCGAAAGGGATCTTTTGTTCTTACTGGTACAAGTATCTTTCAAGTCAATCTAAATTTTTATCTTAGGAACAATTACCTTTGGATTTTCGAGCTTCGCCTCGAGTTTACTAGTTGATGCCTCTGCAGAATGTATTTTTTTAATGCTTTCTTTATGGATTTTTTCTTCAGCATGAACCTTAGCATTAACTTGCATAAATTTGGGTTGATATACTTTACCTGTTGATGCAACATTCGATTTGAGATATCCCTTTGGTTTCAACAACTTTTCAGGATCTGACACTGGTGTGGTTTGCTTATCATCTAGATTCTTCCTGGTATTCTTTCAACTGGATGCCAGTTTTGTCTACGGTGGCGTCGCCAACTAAAAAATAAATTAATCCTTACTTATGCATTCAATATTTTTTCACCATCAAAGATCAAAACTTACTTTGTCGTTTTCCCAAGGAAAATTATTTCGTTTCTTCGTCCCCGACAACGATGCCAAAAATATGTTGTTCCTGAGATTAATCCCAAGGCTCAAAGAGTAATGTCAGGCATCAGGAATGTTTAAGGAGAATTATTTAAATGAGTTCTTTTCCTACCTTTAGTTATATAAGAAATGATCCTTAAATGAAATTAATAATAGGACAGTACAAAGGTTGTGTTCTGTTGTCTGAGTCACAATTATGATATCAAATGGTGTGAAGGAAAGATACAAAACTGTTAAACAAAGCTAGGAATCAATTGCAGATGAGTCTCACCTTGTTTGCAGTGGAAGAAAAGTAGAGAGAGAACCCTTGAACATGATATAAAATGCAATAATTCACGCAACTTGCAGGTCTTATTTTACTCATAGTAAATACAATGGAAAAACTACTAACTTAATGAATTGTTGATAAAATATGATTACAGTAGTTGTAATACTAAGTTGCAATCAATTTCTTATCAAGTAATTACATAAGAAATTTGGAGATATGGAAATACAGAAGAAACACATAAATCAAACTGAAAGATAATTAGAATCTCTATTTGCATTTGTATTAATACTCAGAGAATAGAATTTCTCTATTACATCTGACAAAAGAAGCCCTCGAATAGATTTTGAATCTATGTACTTATACAAAAACTGTCACAACTCAAAATGGTTGGACTTCTTACTATATTTGATTAAAATAACATATATATGAATATGACAATAGTGTGTAAAATCTGCTGAGCTCCATTGGCGTTCCCCTCTGTCTCTTCATTTGCTGGCATAAACGCTTATTTTCCTTAGTCCTTTAGGCTGAATACAGATGTCATGTAGGCCACCTTAATAATTCAACATACTTCTTTGGCCGTTTTGTTTTTTTTCCATATTTCCCTCCATATGTGTTAAAAAATGCAATGAATCACAGTTGAGATGAGGGGGGAAGGATAATTGTATGAATAACACTACATGGCTCGTCAAGGAATGGATAACAGGCACAGGAAAAAGTAATCGTTTGTGGAAAGAATGATAATGGAACAAGTGCATGCTGATGAAGTGGAGATAAGTGTAGATTAGAATGTAGGTGAATGAGATAAGTGGTTGTTGGATGGTGAAAGGTGGAGAGAGAAAAAAGGAAAGGGCACTGTGCACATTTTCTTAATTTTTTCCAACTATGCTTCCTTTTCCATGTTCAATACATTGGTTGCGTCTATCATATAATTCCACCACAAACCTTGAGGGCTCAATTGTTTCATTTACCTCGAAAGTGAATAATTACCTTTCTACCTGAGGAAACTTTTCTTGGATACTTTTCAACTCTTGAGCTGTGGCCTGGAACTATGAGCTTGGGTTCACTAGCCATTTATTTATTTTAAGAAGATCAGTATAACTCATTTATTGAATGGCTGCTAGAGTTTCTTCTTTGCTCTTTCTAGAACTCTGCTGGTTCATTTCAATATCAATTGTCCCCAGGGCTTTCGAGATATTACTTCCCTCAAAATCAATTAGCTTCTTGTATAATGATGACAATGCTTCCAGGCAAGCATCCTTTACCTCCCTGGCTAATATTTTTCTCTCTGCCAAATTTGTTTCCCAGACCTTTATGGCCATATCACCTCTTAATTATTCAGAAGGAGAGAGTAGAGGAAAATCAAGGACATTATCTATATGCACCAATATGATGGCTTATTGAAACTTAGCTTGGGTTGAGCGGGATTCTATTTCCTTGACATAATGTTCTTCAGAGAAAGGTCTACTGCCTGGTAGCAGTTTTGGATGGCATATAACTTCATAAAAAGGTCCTGCTGGACAATTTCCATCTTCTCATATATTTTGAGTGCTTGAGTTTGGAAGGCTGAGATATCTATAGAGGCACCTTCGGTTAGGTCCAATAGAGCTTGCAATTATTCTCCAAATTCATCACGCTATGTGACCAATCCTTGGTTAGTTTGTGAACTTTGATGGAGCTCCTCAAGGTTGGCCTGGAGCTATTGGATTTGTTGTCGATCATGAGCTCTGATTCACTTGAAGTCTTGACTCATCCTATTCCTGATAGTCTATTCCATGGCATGTATTTGAATTTGCAAGTGCTCTACCAATAGGCACTTCTGTCACAGTTGTTCGACCAAATTGTCCACAGACCATTGATTGGCAGTGGAAAAAGCACCTAACGAACCTGGAATTTCTTTTGCAAATTCTGGATCATCTCGATCATTCCCGTCATATACCATTCTCTGCCTTTTAGTCATCACTCCATCTTTTTGGTGTGACTCCATTTTCACGATGGCTTTTCGTTTCTTACTAAAGAAGAAATCTGAAGGAGACATCTCTTCGAGTAAGATGGGGGTAATATCACTTACAAAAACAATTTTGGAATTAGGATTTTTGAAGCTGGATTGCATAGGGGTAAGCGATGTAATGGGAGTAGAAATCTTTTTGGACTGTTGTTGCTCTATTGTATATGAGGTACCAGTAGGGGTAGTTTGTGACTAAGGAGGCACATCTTGTCCATGTTTTAGGTAATATTTAAGATGAGCTAGTTCCTGGGGGATTAGATGGCCTGACAATGATGCTTCTAATTCCTGTGTTAACCCCTCTGAGATCTTTGGGGTTTCCTCAAATTTATGTTTTCCAGAGCGACTTGATTCAGAACCTGTAGGCGTAGTTTCTTGAGAGGGGGGAGTGGCTATTTTCTCTCCTTGTAGTACCTTTGATAGAATATTTCTCCTGTGTTTTTGAAAGCTGATAAAACCAACTTGTTGGTCTGGGGGCAGTGTTTGGAATCTACCTTGAAATTCCTCATAGGATATAACCCCCCTGAATATTTCGTCATACAGGGAGTTCTCATGCATATATCATTTCATATTGAACTGTGCTATGTGGATTTCCACTATATTACGTGGATCATGTATTTTGAACTCGATGTCAGCCAATTTGACATCCTCCAGAGCTGCAACCTCCACTTTGGAGTGACCGAAATCCAGTAATGAAAACATGCCAACCTGAATAGGGAAAGTCGGCCATACCTTTTTTGTGCTGCCTTCAACTCCTTACTGATGACTCCTATCACTGTCTGGTAGGCCACTTCTCTTCATACCAGTTGGTCCGATACAAATTGCGGGAGACCATGGGGAGGAACTGAGCACCCAAAAACCCTGATGTAGGAGAAGTTCTCCTCGATAAACCAATTTTCTAGCTTACCTAGGTTTCCCATAATCTTGTCTGAAATCCAAAGAGGTGAGTGACCATACAAGGCTATATGAACAGGAACCACAACATTGTGACATATTTCATAAAATAAATCCTTTTATTTCTCTTCCCATAGCTTCGAATGATATAAATGAATGGGCTCGGCACTGGCTGAGGTCTAACTCCAATTCTTCAATGGAAAATGTGTCATGAAACATATGGCATCCATGATATATGTCAACATGTAAAAAGGGGCGGGTTGTCCTTTTGATTTCGTTGTTTTATATTCGAAAATCCCCTTGGCCAAGTTATCAAACAATATTTTGGGCCAATTGAAAGTTAAATCCTCTGCCACCTCGTGCATAATGGATACCCATTCTACTGAGAAATGCATAATTCTCTTCTTCCAAAACAATCGACATATCATCATGGATAAATACACCATATGAGCGTCCAAGACATTGTGGAATATATACCATGAGCGATGGTTCTTAATCTCTCAGGGTGCCTCCACCAAGACTTGATTATATTGTGACAATTTCTGGCATACTGGACGCATTCATTTTGTTCGAACTCCAAAATGAATGCAACATTGTATGTATATCTAGGATTAGGGGAGATTTTATACTTTACTTGCATATGATCTGGTCAGAAATAGACGAAGACAACCTTCTAATGGTTGATGATGCTCCTGGTCTGTACGTCAACGTGCTCCAAGGCCCAACTTATCATGTTGTTATAAGGCATAAGCCTTGGCTGTGTCACTATCTTGTGCAGCTTCGACTATGCTATATGTATGAGTTTAGTTGTATAAGTGTCATCCTCTTCTTCGCCAGAGTCCTTTGGAAAGTTGATGATTTCACGTTCCAAAATATCGAACACCTACGTCCAAGTTTTAACAGTGTTTGTGGCTTGCGGTGTGGTGTCTGACATAATCTCTGCATTTGGGTTTCAATCCTCGCCCACCGCATCATGATTTTTCATCATTTTCTGTGGCACCATAATTTCTAAGGAGACAGAGTGAAGTTACCTATTGCAGAGAAAATCCATGAGTCTTTCAAAAAGATAAAACTTGCTAATTGCAGAAGGTGAAAATGAATTCAAAATAGATTCGTCGATTTTCATATAATTGACTTGTAATTGACTAGGGGCTTCTTAACCATTCTTTGGGGATTCTAACTTCACAAGGCCATAACTCCTCAACCGTTAGGAACCACATGGTGTACCATCTATCACCGGAAATGACATGACGAGGAATATCCATCCATGAGTGAGTTACCTACATCTACATTGTCCTTCATTTCCATGTTCCTCAACCAACTTCGGGTCTCATGACCACACCTATGAGACTTCATGTAGACTTCATCAAATGAACCCAACACATCTGCTAAAATCAACCAGTCTTGTTGAAATCAATGACAACTAACTCACCATCAATATCGATCTCAACTCTAGGATGTCTCGAATGCTCTGAGTGTTGACATCAACGAAAACCAACTTTCCAACAAAAAATGTGAAAACGCATTGGAAGTCCCAAAACGTTGAGAGAGAAAGTTGTGACCTGGAAATTTCCAACATTAAGAGTATTTTTTAGATTCCCTTGTATAACCCCCTAGATCATTCAAAGTATCAAAAGTTTAATAAGTACGTTTATTTGGTCTAGCAATAAGACATCATCCTTGGTTTTTTATGATAAGTAGTGGATATTCAACTCTACCTAGTACTATCCCTTGCTTGGAAGAGCATACATGGTTGAGGAGGATTTGCAACAAGGATGGTGATAATAGACATGATCACGACAAGTTAGAGTAATTAGTAAGTGGATCATTCACCTCCCAAATAAAGGAATAGTTTTAAGGAAAACAATAAGAATGTGGAGGGTTATCCTTCTAACCTTGACCATTTATGGAGAATATTGGTGGAAAATCCAATACCATAGATTATAGTGGATTTGGAGGAGAGAGAAACACAACAAGAGCATGAATGATAAAGAGAAAGGAAACTTGGACACCTTTAACAACTCAATTTGGAAAGACAAAACTCAAAGAATATATTCAATTGAATAAGTAAGTGAATGTATTTGTGAATGACTCCTTGAGGTGTATTTATACTTTTGGTGGGTAACTGCTTTCCTCAATATTATGGGTTTCTTGAATTTCTTGTTACAACCACTTTTCCCTTTCAATAATTGACTTGTAATTAACTAGAGGATTCTTAACCATTGTTTGGGGATTCTAACTTCACAAGGCCATGACTCCTAAACCATTAGGAACCACATGACGTACCATCTATCACCGGAAACAACATGATGAGGACTATAAATCCATGAGTGAGTTACCTGCATTTACACAGTCCTTCATCTCCATGTTCCTCAACCAACTTAGGATCTCATGACCACACCTTTGAGGCTTCATGTAGACTTCATCAAATGCACCCAACACATCTACTAACATCAACCACTCTTGTTGAAATCAATGAAAAATAACTCACCATCAATCTCGATCTCAACTCTGGGGTATCTCGAAGGCTCTGAGGGTTGACATCAATGGCAACCCACTCTCCAACAAAAAATGTGAAAATGCATACGAAGTCCAAAAAAGTTGTGTGAGAAATTGGTGACTTGAAAATTTCCAACATTAAGAGTGTTTTTTAGATGCCCTTGTATTTTTGGCATGTTTACAGGCAGAGTGTGATTTTCATTGATGGAAAGATCAGAGTGTGCATTGATGGAAAAACAGGAACAAAGATCAAATCTTAGTGAAGAAGAAAACAATACATAGCGATCAAAGCTTAGGAGAGATAACATTCTGAGATGCGCAGACGAGATCCCATACATCAAGGCTCGCAGAAGGATCAGAGGTCGTGACCTTTGAAAATTAGAGATTTGAGATAGCCAAAGCTTAGGAGGAGGAGCGACATTGGCCATTGGATCACCAATCTCGAATACCCGATGTTCGTTAGATCAGAGTCCTGTGACCAGAGGAAATAGAGAGGAGAAGTAAAGATCTCATCCATTGGATCTAAGTGTCGAGGACCAACAACCATCGGATCCAGTATAATTTCAAAGAGGATAATGGTCGAGATCCATCCTCCAACTTCACGAAATGTGAAATCGCGATGATATCTGAATCGTTGGATCCAGAGGACACATGGCGAGAGATCAACATTTCCCTGACTCACAAACTGGAAAAGTCAAAGGTGAGTTGTCCTCCAACTTCACGAAACGTGAAGTCTCGATAAGATATGGACCGTTGGATCATAGAGGGTTGTGGGACATTGATATAGAGTATTTTGAATATCAGGAGTTGGAAGAGTCAGGGTTTCCTCACGTTCAAACACCCGACACGCGAAGTCGTGATTTGATCACAATCGTTGGATCAATTTTGAGTGGAAGGACAGGATAAGCTAGCAAAGTTGCATAGCATAAAGATCGATCCGTCAATCCATGATCCCGATCAAACGGAAAACATTCACTTTGGATATAGAGATGCGAGGAGTTTACACTCAGGAAATTTTGAGATTTGAAATCCCCAGAATGTGAAGATCCATCAACCATCGAATCTGGATATCAGACAATGACCGTTAGATCAGGGAAATCTACGTCATCAGTTTACATCAACAAATCTCATCTTCCAGGACATGTGGCAGACCACGTCAGCAAGTATAGGTGGTAGACTACGTCAGCAAGGACATGTGGCGCAATCAGACAATGACAAGTTTCAAGTTGATTTGACATTTCAGGTATGTGGAAATCACAAATCCGAGTGATACGTGGAAACTACTCGACTCATGACACGTCATTGAGTGACGCAAGAGTTATGTCACTCTGGGAGTTTTGATTCAAGATTTTTACCACCAGTACTTTTCGAAAGACCCGATGTCCCGGAGTGAAGGATAGTCATTGTATTAAGGAGGACATGCGTTAGTGGATTGTCAACTCCAGGAAAAAGCAAAGGAAGGATGAACGATAGTTTGAGAATTGAAATCTTTGAAGTCTAGAGACACGAAGGAGATCTTGACCGTTGATTCGAGAGGTACACGTGTCATTGGATCATGGACTATGGGTGAAATTCTCCGAGAGCAAATGAGAACTTGCGAATTGAAATTCCCGGAGCCTAGATCGCAAAATCGATCTCGGCCGTTGGTTTGGAGGGAAACGTGTCATATGATTGCTGAGACCAAGGATTGTGCATGGAAAAAGAAAATAAGGAAGAGTTGTCGATTGAAGAGGACAGATGACAACATATCTGCCATTCTAGAAGATATCCAGTCAGGGGAAACAGGGTTTGAGAGTTGAAACTCCCGGAGCCCAGATCACGAAGGAAACCTCAGTCGTTGATGGAGGAAGGAGAGATCTGGTCTACATACTTGAGAGGACATATCTGAACCATCCATTCAAGAGCACCATCAAGATCATGAGATCGACAATCATGCTCCATTGCAGGGCTAGAACATGCACGGGCCTTAATTTTTCATGAGCGGACCGCAATTGAAACCATGGTTTTGGAGAAAGGACGTGTGGAGGCTCGTAGTGAATTGTGGGGAAAAAAGAGGGTTTCCCTCAAACCACCTATGGATGTGCTTGCAATCGCATGGTTGCATGAATCTCATAGCCCAAGGTCATATTGTGAAATGGAGCCAGCGCTCACTAGACAGAAATTGGGAAGCGCCTTTTGAATAAGCACTTGGTCACCGTCGGTGGTCATGCGAAGGAAGGGGATTAGAAGCCAAGGAAGCCATAATTGACTGGTTGTAACTGATAGAGAAGACGAAGATTCTCAACTGCCAGAGAAGCTAAGGAATCTCAGTATAACACCCATTGATGATGAACGCATGGAACAGAACCGCCAGAGAATATGAAGAGTTTCCATGATGATCAGGAGATTACTTGATGTGAGAAAAGTTTGCAGAACAAAGATGTGAAGGGATTCTGTTGTCGAGCGATGTAGGAGTGAGGATGAGATGCAGTGAAAAAACTGTAGGGAATAATAATGACGCAGTGAAGAGTATGCAGTGGCATAGCGCATGTAGAATGCATAAGGTGCACAGAGAGTATAAAAATGCATAACAGAGAAGAAATTAATGTGGTTGTTGAGTGTGATTCATGTGGGTAGATTCATATTGTGTGCAGGAGCAAAAGCGCACAGAAGAGGCGTGGTGCATAGAATGGAAATAAGACACGAATCATAAAGTGAAAAAGAAGAAAGGAACACAAATGCATATCTAAGAGAAGAACATAAATTGCAGCAAACGCGAGGAGAGAGACCTTGATGCAGGCAGAGCAAAGAAGTGTAGTAGAATAGTGATGAGACTCATAATCCATAGATAAATGGTGTATCACTGTGATAAATTCAAGAAAGAAAATATTTATATTTCAAGGTGGTAGGGAGGTGCTAGGGAGGATTGTTTTCCTTAGAAGTTTTAAGTGGGTGCTTGAACACATGGAGTTGCATCTTCCATCTGGTTGCAGCCAGAAAAACAAGGGTGGTAGAGTGGTGCAAGGGAGAACTATTGTTCTCTGTTATACAGGCTGGTGTATGTGTGTCTAGAAGTTACTGCTTCCATTCAGTTGGTGCTGGAACACTCAGGGAGTTGATGCTACCTTCTAGTGGGTGCTAGATAAACCAGAGAGTTTGTGCTCTCAGCAAGTTGTTGCTTGTAAAATAGATGTTGTAGCCTCAAGAGGAGTTGAAGCTCATAAGAATGATACTGTAAATAAAATAAAGATTACTTATCATATCAAGAAGAAGATGTTTTCTCCCTTTATGGGTTTCCTCAGGAAACATTTGTCTCTGTATATTTCATGTGTGTGATTGATGTTTAATATTCTATTGCTTACGTCCCTGGATCATTGTGATTGTCATTGACTATTCTATGAAGAGATTAAAATGGGAGTAATTATTTAAGCACAATAACAACTGATTCACCCCCCTCTCAGTTGTCCAACAATCGGTATCAGAGCCAATTCCTTTTATTTAAAGGTAGACGAGTAAGCTTAAACATGTCAATCCATGAAGGAACTTCAACCAATAAGGCCCCCCTGTTCAATGGAACAAACTTTTCCTTCTGGAAAGTTAGGATGAGAACCTACATAATGGCTTTAGGTGCAGATGTCTGGGATGTGGTAGAGACTAGTTATGTAAAGCCAACTATACTAGCTAATAAGGATGACAATCTAGAATTTAGATTCAATGCTAAGGCTATGAATGTTATTCTAAGTGGGCTTGCAGAAGCAAAATTTGTAAAAGTTATGCACTTAGAAACTTCCAAAGAAATGTGGGACAAACTCATTAGCAGTTATGAAGGTAATGAGAAGGTAAAGGATGCCAAGCTTCAAACCTACAGATTACAGTTTGAACAACTAAATATGAAATAGGATGAAACTATTGGCAAGTACTTTCTGAGAGTTGAAGAACTAGTGAATTCCATGAAGAGTCTTGGTGAGAAATTTGAAGACATAGTTTTAGTCCAGAAGATTTTAAGATCTTTGCCAGATAGGTTCAACCCAAAGGTCTCTTCTATAAAAGAACTTAATGATATAAAAAATCTTCCTTTTGATCAACTTCTAGGAACGTTGACTGCATATGAAATGAGGATAGGTAAAGATAAACCCACCTCTAGAGAAGCATCATTTAAAGATGATAAGAATGAGGATTTTGAGCCTAATGAAATTGAAGAAAAATTTGTGAGAAGACTAAAGAAAGGATCAGGAAAGTACCAAGGTAAATTTCCCTTCAAATGTTTTAACTATGGAAAGATAGGTCAATTTTCATCTAAGTGTCCACACAAGAAGCGGGATCAGAATTCTGAAGGCGAAAAGAAGTTCAAACCCAAGAGATTTGGTAAAAATAAAAGTTTATGTGTAAACAATGATGACTCTTCAGAAGACATATATAGTGACTCCTCGTGAGAAGATAAGGTTAATGAATTTATGCTTATGGCCCAAGAGTATTATAACAATAAAATCACAAGAAATGATGTTGACGATGAATAATTTGTTTTTGACCTAGAAGGAGAACTTATCAGTGCTCTAGAAGAAATTGCTAGACTCGGATCTAAGAAGAAAAATAAAAAACAATTGATGATATAGTTTGAGAAAGACAATAAAGAACCTAATGAATCTTTTTCCCTGATAAAAGTTGAATTAGAAGAGGCAAAGAAAATAGAGGACATTCTGAAACAAAAGTTATTAGAAAAGAAGGAAAGATGTGAAGCCTTGGAAGAAGAGGTAGTAAAAACCAGAAAAGAGATGGAGAAGTTTAAAACATTGTATCTTCAAAACCTTCCAAGCATTAACACCACAACGGAACTAAACGACATTCTGAGAAAACAAAGATATCCGTTGTTGAAGACTGGTTTAGGTTATATAAATGGTTCAAGTAGCAAAGAGCCAGAAAGCAAAGAGAGAGTAAATATGATCAAGTTCCAAGTCAGCAAACAATCAGACCATGAGAGTACTCTATCACCTAAATCTAATAAAGACAAGATGATCCCTGATCAGAAACAAAGATATCAAAATATGGAGCAACAAATGCCAAGAAGAAGGCCATCCTTCAGGTACCAAAATTTCTTTCATGTCTACTATTTTTACTATTCTAATTTTGGTCATAAGATTGTAAACTGTCAAATTAAGTTTAGAGACATGCAACCGAGGAGGTCAAGAAATAGACAATGTTTACAACATAGAACTAAGCATCCAATGAATAGAAAATGTAGCACCAATCACTTTGACCTACTGAATAATGAGCTCAAATGTTATATCTTTCATAACTTCGGCCATAAAGCTGCAAACTTCCATTTGAAGAAGTACAAGGCAGATCCAAGGATAAATCCTTTAGCTAGAAATGCCAGCACATGGAAAAAGAAAGATAGTAAAAAATGTGGTCTAGTACTTTCAGCTCAAAAACAAAAAGACCCCTGGTATATAGACAATGGATGTTTCAAGATCATGATTGGATACAAGGATAAGTTTTTGTCTATAAGTAAAATCAAAATAGGAAATGTTACCTTTGGAAATGATGAACCAGGTAAAATAAAGGGTAAAGAGATGGTGAGTTTGAGTAATGGTAAAGGAAAATCCTAGGATGTTCTACTTGTAGATGGGATGAAACACAATTTTCTCAGTGTAAGTCAAATGTGTGACAGAGGATGTGAAGTGGTGTTCACTTCCAAGGATTGTAAGATAAAGTCTGTAAACTCAGGACAAGTGGTGGCTAAAGGCATAAGGATAAAAAATAATGTATATGTGCTGAAAGAAGATAAAGAAGAGTGTCCTCTAAGAAAACATGATGAAAGCTAGTTATGGCATAGGAGACTTGGACATCTAAACTTTGACCAGTTAATCAAGCTCAAAAATCTTGAGGCAGTAAAAGATCTTCCAAGAATATCAAAACCACAAGACTGTGTGTGTAAACCCTGCCAAGTAGGAAAGCTAACTAGGACACATTTTAAATCCAAGAGCTCTACTTCAACAAAGAAACCACTCCAATTAGTTCATATGGATTTATGTGGACCATAAAGACAGGAAGGCACAGGGAAGGAAAATTACTTTATGTTGATCATTGATGATTACTCCAAACTTACTTGAGTTTCTTTTCTCAAAGAAAAAACTGAAGCATTTGAGAAATTTAAAATATTTAAGGCTTTAACTGAGAATAAAACATGAAAAATGTTAAAGGAAGTAAGATCATACAGAGGAGGATAATTTATTTCAAGTGATTTCAAGGAATTCTGTGATAAACATGGGATCAAGAGAGAATACACAATCCTAGGAACTCCACAACAAAATGGAGTAGTTGAAGGGAAAAATAGAATAGTTCAACAAATGGCTAGGTCAATGATGAATGAGAAGAACATTGGTCAAACTTACTGGGTAGAAGAAATACACACAACAGTCCATATTCTTAACAAGGCCCACCTCAGACCACATGGTGATAAGACACCTTATGAACTGTGGTATGGAAGACTTGCTTCAATCAAACACTTCAAAGTCTTTGGGAGTAAGTGCTACATAAAGAATAATAATGAAAACCTTGGCAAGTATGATGAAAGGGTTGATGAAGGCATGTTCTTAGGATATGCTACCAATAGTAAAGGATATAGATGCTTTAATAAAAGATTTCATAAATTAGTTGATTGCATTGATTTAAAGGTTGATGAAGGAGTCCCAGAAAGAGAGGTGAGAAATATTGAGCCTACTACCGAGGACATAACTGAAAATAAAGATGAACAGGTCCAAGAATCAGATGGAGAAGAGAAACCCAGACAAGAAGAGTCAGGACAACAATCAACATCAAATCCTTCCTCCAAAATTACTCAAAAGAATCATCTTGAAAGTCAGATAATTGGTGAGAAAGACAAAGGTGTACAAACCAGGATAAGGATAATCAAAGACACCGAGCAATCACATATGGCCTTCATATCCATGGTGGAACCCAAGAACTTCAATAAATCTAGTGAAGATGTAAATTGGTTAAAATCAATGAATGAGGAATTGGACCAGATTGAAAAGAATGACACTTGTGAACTCATTCCTAGGCCAACAAATAAAAATGTAATAGGATCCAAATGTGTCTACAAAAATAATATGAATGAGCAAGGAAACATTGTAATAAATAAGGCTAGGTTGGTCTGCAAAGGATATGCTCAAATAGAAGGACTGGACTTTGATGAAACATTTGCGCCTGTAGAAAGATTAGAAATTATTAGAATGTT